>CAUYRT010099372.1:0-24512 GCA_963574885.1 Lepilemur ruficaudatus | reverse complement strand
TTCTTCTCCTGGGCAACTTTTGCTTGGGGACACCATGGGTGTGTCAGCAGCTTCCTCAGAACCGGGCTGCAGTTGGAGCCTTCTCCTGTGCAGCTCCCCCTCCCTTCTTCCTTCCCCCTCACAGAAGTGAGAGCCATGTGGCGACGTGGAGGACGTGGCGACATGGAGGACGTCCTCCTGGCCTAGCCCTGCTTTCCCACTTTATCTTTCACAGGTGTGTCCCCTAATCTGTTATACTTCTAATCCGGTTTTGGCATCAGCTTCCCAGGGGCTGCTTTAGAACCTTGAAATATTCCAGACATGACCTGCAACTGGAAGAGATTTAAAAAAGCATACCACCTGAGCCCTGGAGCCTTTGGTTTACCACTCAAGGCTCTGATCACCAGCAATACATTCCAGAACTCATTAACATTTGCTCCCACTGAAGTCAGCAGAACGTGTAACCAGAGGCAGACACAGTAAATTCTGGCACATCTTGGGCCCGTGCTCCAGAAAGGCAACCTTCAGTTCAGACTGAGGGTTCTACAAATATCCAGTCATCAATCACTACCACTTGTCTTGGTACTAATGACAAAATCTTGTAGCTGCCGGTGACTAGAAAGTTTCATTAATTTAGTGGAGAATAAAACCTGCTTTCTTCATCAGGAGAACTGTATTTTAACTTTGTAACTTGTATGATGTGGCATTTTTTCCCCCTTCTCTAACTGAAAATCAGTATGTATTTATTCCAGCTCTGCATAAGTGCCATGAATACCAAAACCCGTCTATGCTTTTTACTGCTGCAGCCTACAGAAGGCACTCTGTAATTATTTGTTGAGCAAATTGTCCCACAGATGCTTTCATATTATCTCATTTAAGACTCAAAACAACCCTGGGAGGTATGTATTATCTTCATTTCACTGAAACCCAGAAAAAAATCAAGTGACTTTTCCAAGGTTATTTGGTACTCTCCAATAATTCAGATGCCAAATACTCAAGCAGCATATCTGCCAGGAGCAGAAAATTAGGTTGCTTATTGTGTTTGGTTAACATTTATTGAATACTCTAAGCAATGTTTTTATCACATTTAAGAAGTAGTTAACTATTATTATCATCCCTACTTTACAGATGATAAAACTGAGGTTTGGATAGAGTGACAGGTAAGGGACAGAGCTAAAACTCAAACACAGGTCGAGTTCAGAGCCCACGCTCTAAATCCTTACCATATACGGCTTCATTCCAACAACAAGAAACAACCATTCCTCCCCCAAACAATCAGATGATTGTCAAAGGAACAACAGTGTTACATCTTTGGGAGACTAATGAAAGGTCAATAAAACAAATCTGGTAGAAGTAGTAATCACAGGACAGAATCATGTTTTGCCTTTCTTTAAAAGAAAAAAAAAATGTTAGTATTCAGACAGTAGCTCAGAAAGAAGGTCAACGTTGACTGATACCCTGTCAGTGACAGTGTTCTATTAACACTATTACTGACGACTTAAGGCACTTACTTTAAGGTCTAACGACAAAAGGGCAAAACAATATGGGCCAGTGTCCTCTCCGGCTGCAATCCAAGAAAATCTGTGTGCATGAGAAAGAGAAAGAGAAAGGGAAGGCAGGATAACACATAAGAAAGCACAAGATGTTTTTCCTGAGGCTTGGTGTTCCCACCAGTTTTACATTCAACCACTTAAACCATACCATGCTCCTGTGATCAAGTTCTAACAAAAACGCCAAATGTGGGTTTTTGGATTATCCACTGCTATGCCATTTAGCTACTGTTAACACAGACAGGGATGATCATTCATAATATCGGATTTAACAACCAGGAGGGCCAGCAAACCCCCTGCTCTGTCAGGTGTCACCCTTACCCCTTTAGTTGCTGGATCACAAAGAGGCAGGCAGGGGACAAGGTGGCTGAGGCAGTGGTATGAGTACTCCCGGCTGGGTAGTATCGCAACACGGTCACTGGCACAGCCATAGAGGTTGGTACAGCTTTAAAAGTCAGCTCTGGACCCAGGTTAACTGGGTACTAATTTCAATCCTCTAAGTGAAAATGTTTGACATTGAACCTTTATTTTACTTTAGATAAAATTATTTCAGTAAAGAACCAGCTTAGAATATAAGAGATAAACTTCTATATTTTGACATAAAGGTCACTTCGTTGTCACGGTGCATTATTTTCTTCAAAACTCAAATTTTTCCTTTTAACCTGTCTTCTCCCTGGAATCTGATAATAGTCACAACCAGCCCCACAATAAGTAGATTTATTCTCTTAGGCCTATAGTTAAGACTTTCAAGAACTAAACAAGAAAATACTAGTAAACCCCACTTTATATAATCAAGTAATCAAATACTCTTTAAGTAAATGAAGTTAGAAAGTTGAGTTGTGGTGTCAGCTGCAGGCCTGCCTCCCTCGCACAGGAGCTTCTGCGTACACCAGTGGGCTGCGGCATTTCCTTAAAGCGCCAGGCTCTATTATTACACCTTTTCATAACACAAGTCAGTTAAAACCTGGTTTTATATTGAGTTGGGGAGCTTTGTAGTTAGCACTTTTAAGGTGTTTTAAATCACAGTTCAGTTCAGAAGCAGTCTTTGTCAGTAGGATGACTATTGGTCATAGAAATTTTTGCCTTCAGACATCGCAAGCAATCACTGAAAAAAAAAAATGGTGGCGTTTTGAATTTGAAAACCAGTACTCAAACTAATTGACCCCGCAGTCAACAAAGCAATCAAAATCAAAACAAAAGGAAAACCAGTTTTATAGTATGAATGAAATGGTAAGGGACTGATACTGTCTTCCAAGGCTAAAAAAGAAAAAGGGGCTTTTACTTGATATTTGTCTGTGTTGTTCAAATTATTTCTCAGGAAGCATGAATTACTTTTATAACTAAAAACCAGTTACCACCACCAAGACTAGTAAAGAACAAGACACTCTGAAGGCAGCTCCAGAGCATTTAAGAGCTAAGAAAGGCAGTTCCCATAGCTATTAATTCAAAATATAAAAAAACCTCAAATATTTTGAACACTTAACACCTAGCCAGACTGGACACCCTGGTCCAGCAATGTATTTTCACAACTACCTTTTCCAGGGAGTGTTACCTTTTTATGGCTAATGATCTATGTTTTTTAAAAAAAATTCTGCCATGTGCCAGCTATAGCGCTCAATGCTCACACCTACTAGGTAAAGCAGGTGGTTATTCTCATCTTAGACATGAGGACAGTGTGATTCAGGGATGTCAAGTGAGTTTACTACTCAAGGTCACTCAAATTTTAAGTGGCAGTGATGGATTTGAACCTAGGTTTACCTGGCTGAGCAAGCCTATGCTGTCTCCTCTATCTCAGTGATTCTATAATATTTTCTTCCTGCTATGATGCACATGGCATTTGACATTCCTAGGGTCATACCTATGATTCTTGACCTGCTTACTGTAACTTGAGCTCTTTTTCTCCCTGTCAAGAAAATAACACTGCTATGTTGAGTGGTAATTCTTATGGATGTAACCATGAATCAGTTCTAACTTATGAGACAGTCTATAAATGTTGATACTTTAAAATAATCATTAGACAAAGACTTGTTTTCCATAGCTGGACACCACACACCAGTACACTGTGTACCACTCTGGAGAACTATCACATCATACCTCAAAGGGCTTTACACTTTACAAAAGCATTTTTCAATACTTAAAAAAAAATCCTCTTCACAATGCTGTGAGAAGGGAGAAGACCCTGCTTTAGAGCTAAGGAAACGAGGCCTCAGAGACATTACAGTCACTTGCCAACAACCAAACTGAGCAAGCCTCTGCATGGCCAGCTGCCCGATCCCTTCCCCACAGCCTTTTTTTTTTTTTTTTTTTTTGAGACAGAGTCTTGCTCTGTTTGTTGCCTGGGCTAGAGTATCGTGGCGTCAGCCTAGCTCACAGCAACCTCAAACTCTGGGGCTCAAGCCATCCTCCTGCCTCAGCCTCCCGAGTAGCTGGCACTACAGGCCTGCGCCACCATGCCCAGCTAATTTTTTCTATGTATTTTTAGTTGTGCAGCTAATTTCTTTCTACTTTTACTAGACATGGGGTCTCACTCTTGTTCAGGCTGGTCTTGAGCTCCTGACCTTGAGTTATCCTTCAGCCTTGGCCTCCCAGAGTGCTAGGATTACAGCCGTGAGCCACCACACCTGGCCCCCATAGTGTTTTAACATATGTCAAAGGACAGCCAGTGTAAAAGGTTTTGGGCATACTTTTAACCCACAAATTTCACTTCTGTAAATTTTCTCAAGAAAATAACCACTATCACATTTTTTAATTGGGAAGAATAAATGGATCTCAGAGTTTAAACTGTTAGAAAAGATATCACCAGTATTATTTCCCTGTTCAATCACAGTAAGTAGCTTTCTGTTTTCATGCTACCAATAAAGTCCAGTACATTTTTCATATATATAAAAAATAATTTATAATCATTAATCTATACCATTTATATAATTTAATTAAACTTTATAAATTATGACGATATTTCGGTCAATGATGGATCATATATACAATGGTGGTCTCATAAGATTACAATGGAGCTGAAAAACTCAGAGCTTAGCGATGTAGCCTTACTAACATTGTGGTGCAACGCATTAACTGTTTGTAGTAATGGTGGTATAAACAAACCTGTGCTGCCAGTCATATAAAAGTATAGCACATATAATTATGTACAGTACATGATACTTGATAATGAAAATAAACAACCATGTCACTGCTTTATATACTTATTATACTTTTGTTATTTTAGTGTATTCATTCTACTTATAAAAAATATTAACCGTAAAACCACCCCAGGCAGGTACTTTAGAAGGTATTCTAGAATGCACTATTACCATAGATGACTGCTTCATGCATGTTATTGTCCCTGAAGACCGTCCAATGGGACAAGATGTGAGGTGGAAGATAGTAATGATTCTGACCCCGTGTAGGCCTAGGCTAATGTGTGTGCCATAGTTTTCAACAAAATTTAAAAAGAAAAAAAAATTTTTAAATAGAAGAGTTTATAGAATAAGGATATAAGGAAAATATTTTTGTACAGCTATACAATCTGTCAAGTATTACAAGAGTTAAAAAGTTTAAAAAAAAGTTCATGAGGTAAAGTTACAGTAAGCTAAGGTTACTGTGTTATTGAAGAAAGAAAAATACTTTAAATCTAGTGTAGACTAAGTGTATAGTGATTATAAAGTCTATAGTAGTGTATGTTAATGTCCTAGACCTTCACATTCACTCACCACTCCCTTACCCAGAACAACTTCCAGTCCTGCAAATTCCATTCAGGGTGAGTGTCCTACATAGGCATGCCATTTTTTATGTCTTATATTGTATTTTTATTGTAGCTTTTCTATGTTTAGATACACAAATACTTGCCATTGTGTTACAACTGCCTCCAGCATTCAGTAACCACGGTACAGGTCTGTAGCCTAGGGGCAATAGGCTACACCATATAGCCTAGGTGTATGGTACCACCTAGGTTTGTATAAGTGAACTCTACGATGTTTGCACTACGATGAAATCACCTGATAATGCATTTCTCAGAACATACCCTTTCATTAAGCAATGCATGACTGTATATAAACATATATCTAAAGTATTATATAATCACTTAGGGCTAAAACCCTACAGAAAGTAAGATGTTACATTTAAATATGGCATAATCATTTCTAAATATTTTTCATCGATGTTTTAAGTATAAATTAAGCTTACTGTGCCTAAAAAATGAACACCATCACAGTACATTTTAAGCTATGAGCACTTCTGCCAAACAGTAGGTTTAATTGGTCATCAGTGCTTTAGGCCTCTTGGAAGAAAGCCTCGATGGCATATGTAGGGCATTCCCTGTGTGACACTACTTGTTCTCAAGCCAAGGGTCTACATCTGCTCTTTCCTTGGTGCTTAGCTTCCACTATTTTCCCAAAACCATACTCCCTTGATCTCAGGGAAGCATTTGGGATGTTGACCACCACTGTTAAGAATGTATTTAATCCACACATTGGCACAATGCAGGCACTCAATGAATGAATGATAGTTCATGTCCCTGAATACCCAGACTTTATCCAAACTCTTCTCACGTCTTTTCTGAAAACCTTATTATCCTGGTACTCTTCCAGTATCTTTTGACTGCTCTGTCAGGTATGTCTCCTTGCTCCTTCTTTTTTTCTTTTTTTGAGACAGAGTCTCACTCTGTTGCCCGGGCTAGAGTGCTGTGGCGTCAGCCCAGCTTACAGCAACGTCAAACTCCTGGGCTCAAGCAATCCTACTGCCTCAGCCTCCAGAGTAGCTGGGACTACAGGTGCACGCCGCCACGCCCTGCTAATTTTTTCTATATATTTTTAGTTGGCCAATTAATTTTTCTTTTCTTTTTTTTTTTTTTTTAGTAGAGATGGGGTCTTGCTCTTGCTCAGGCTAGTTTCAAACTCCTGACCTCGAGCGATCCGCCTGCCTGGGCCTCCCAGAGTGCTAGGATTACAGGCATGAGCCACCGCGCCTGGCCTCTCCTTGCTACTTCTATAGGCATCTCCTAAAAGGGAGGGCCTTCCAAAGTTTTAATCTTGGCTTATTTATTCTTTTGACTATATATCACCTTGAAGAAACCTAAGCGATCACCTTTATGCATATTTATGCAAATCTCTCCTCAGTCCTGAATTTTCAAGTCTCAGTATCATATTCCAAACTACATGTGCTTGCTAAAGCTCAAAAAATGTTGCCATGCACCCTTTACCTATGAACTTTTTCAGGGCATACTGTCTTACACATTTCGCCTGTTTTGCAGAATGTTTTATACACAGCATAGACCCTTACTACGTTTCATTTCCTTTCATTGGCTTATATAGATCTATGCATATGTGAGCTGCTAAACTCTTTAGCTTAAAAACAAACGAGAAACCAAGGTCCCATGTTCTTTAACAAAGAACCATAGTTCCCAAAGAGTGTGTGTGTCCCAGATGGCAATGTAAGATGATCCACTGGGATGTGGAAAGAAAATATTAGAATTTTTAAATCTCACCCTGTGCATGCTTTATAATTACAACCGAAGTACACACATACAAATGAATATTTACGTTGGCAGTACATAGTCAAAAAAATTGTTTTTACTGACGAGACTTTGTAATTTAAGTGTACAGAAGAATGGTCCTGACCTAAACTATATTTATATTATTGCAATACCATTTGCCAGGTGATAAAATGCAGCATTTCTAAACTATTTAACATCTAAGAGCCTACTAAAACATAGAACACAAATGCACCACATAGACAGAAGTATATCTCAAATCCAAGTGTAAAAAAGATATCCTGATGCCTATTCTGACTCAATATTCTCCCCACTTAAAATTTATAAGCATGAGAAAGACAGGAATAAAGATCAAGCAGTTGGTATGCTAAAGTAAGTCAATATAGATCTTCCCACTTGACAAAACTTGCTCAAAGTAGAGAACTATCTATGGGTTTCCAGCACTGAATTATTGGATGTCAGAGGACTGTTGTGTGAGAAGGGGTCTCAGAACTTACCTATTTGACTTCCTGTCCAGTGCTACAAAACCCTGATGCACCATCACAGACATGATCAGGCAGCCTATTTGCTAAGAACTTTACAGAACAAATTTGTATTCCGTAACGCAAGCCATTCTAACACAGAATAGATCTAGATGTTATGTTTCTTAGAGCAAGATACTCTCCACCCGTGGCTTACAGATCAAAATATACAGCATTTCCTCCAAGTGTCTCCCTTCTAAACATAGTTCACATTCAGTCTATCCACCACCCTAGACCTCTTCCCATGCCTGTGTGGAATCTAGCCAAGCAGTGTTTCACGTATAAACATCAAAGACACCCAGAATCAAACATCAATTTCACAAAAAAACTGGCTATCAATGAATGAAGATGTGTGATTAAGGCATGTGTTCTTCTAAACTGAGGCTGCATTCTCATCTTTTAAAGCAGAGAAATCATGCGTCACTCATAGTAAGACTGCAATAAACACACTGGCTCCTACATGAAAAAAATGCCAAGACAGATTGCTGTCCATATTTTGTACTCATATATTTTTTACAAATCCTAAATAGATTTACATTTATTCCATTTAAACTGTTTCTTGTTGGTTTTACTTTAGCATTTAAGCTTGAAATTTTTCTGAATTGTAATTCCATATTAACTTCCTCTCTGTAGTTTGTATATCATCTGTAAACTGGTAGCACACAACACATACATAAAGTGGACATGATATGAACTCAATAGGTTGACAAACATCTATTAAACATCTCAGTACAGAAGTTCAAGATAAGTTTAAGTCCACTCAAATGTACTATTGCCTGTACAGAATCTTGCTATCAAAATTACCATAAGTTACTCTGCCTTGCTAAAACTGGGAAGCACTATCAAGCTGTCCCGTCATTTCTTTAAGTATATTTTTATACGCAATTCAAAAAAGAAAAAATACTTTGTAAGTGTTCTTTCTACACATACAGCATTGCCTGTATGAACATTCAATGGCTTTAGTAATCTAAAAAAGCAAATCCAAGAAAATTTATTAAAAAGCAACCAATAAAGCAATGAGAATGGTTTGTTGCAATTCAGGCAATGCTACATTTAAAGACAATTGTTTCAGGCTCAGTCATAAACAAACATTCAAGTAGGCATTAAGATCACTCAAGTCAGTCAGTAAGACCATTCCTGTACCTAAGTATCCCAAAGAAGAACAGTATATATAATGATGAAAAGATAAAACATTACTCCATTAGAAGGAGTAGTCCTAGTAAACTAGACAGCATTAGCGAGAGGGGCCAAAAGATGGAAGAGGAGAAAGAGAGTACCTCAGTTAAGAGGCAAAAAAATTGTGTGGAGCCAAGAAAGGGGTAGTGAGTTACTCAAAGAACAGAATTTCACACTGGCAAGAGCATGGGATGAAGTATGGCAGAAGGGGCTGGCTGGAAGCACATGCTGGGCCAGATGGTGAAGGACTTGTCAGTCACAGCCCAGGAGTATGTCTTTACCTGGTGGGACACAGAGTGCATCTAAGGGCTTCAGAAGAGGGGATATGACTCAAACTGTGTTTTATGAGAATTTCTTTTGTTGCAAGGAAAACAAATGTGATTAGGTAAAAAGACTAGAAATAAAACTACACATGAAACTAGTCCAAGGTCTGCCTGAGGAAAAAGGACATTCACAGTATAAAGATAATCTATGCATTAACCTAGAAAGGAAGAATTTATAATTCTATACTTACAATATTCTCTTTTGCGCTTTTTGCAAATCAAGAAACAAATTACTTATCTCCAGTCTTCTGTATAGATTTCTCTCCTTATCACTTCCCTAGACTGACAGTGGTTCAGACTTAACGTCAAATTCTGCAAATTCCTTTAGCCTTCTGAGTTGTCTCTCAGCCTTCTCTGTTCCTATCGGAAATATTCTTGGCTATTCAAAGCAAGGCTTAAATAGTCTATTTTGTTACTATAAAAATTTACATATGTAAATATGAAATAATAGAACCTAATAAAATACAGATCGGAAGTAAGATCTAGAAACGCAAAAGGTTATTTTGTTACTATAACTTGCTAAACTGACTTAACATAATAAAAACTTTTACTATTTCTTCACAGCAGGCAGGTATCAATCAATCAAAACAAAATTTCATTAGTCTTGAATAAAAAACATGACTTAAATGCAAACTGTAGTTTTATACTTTGTCTGATAAGATTCCCAGAAAGTACTACAGAAAGAGCATATAAATTTCGTACATCATAAGTTATAGGTTTCATAATCCTAGTTATCTGATGTTCTCTGGCAACTTTCAATTCTTTCTGGTTTACTGTGGATAACAGATTGAGTATAGTTAGAAGACCCCAACAAATAAATGGGCAATAGATAATTCACAAAATAGAAACTCTACCTCGTTAACAAATATAATTAAACAAATATAATTAAAATGTTCATGTTCTTTATGAGTTATGGACTTCTATATTAAAAAAGAAAAAAAGTTCATTTCCACTAGAAATCAAGGAAATACATTACGCTTAAACTATCAAATTCATGAAAAAGTGCCAGTATTCAAACAAAGGTAACGCAACAAGACTCAAACTCCATTGGTCAAGTGTAACCTATCCCTATATGCTATGTAGTCTGCAACTCTGGTTCTTTCTCATTTTCTATTTTAATAAAATATACACTCTTCAAAATCTCATTGCCTGCTTACCAGCAAGAGCTTTAAATTTTATGATGCGTAATTCTAAATGGGGAAATAAAGCATTCTGCACAAATCAGAGAAAACCTCAATGTCCAACAACAGGAAAATAGTTAAAAAATTATAGCAAATCTATCCAACAGATCCTTATGCAACCACAAAAATTCCACTGACATAAGGTTTATAACATTAAAAACCCATTTGTTATGATGTTAAATGACATGCCAAAGTACAAAGACATAATATGCAAAAATGACTACAAAATTTTGTAGTCAAAATTTTAACTTAAAAAATATGTGTGTGCAGACATGTGTTTGTGTGTGGGGAGGGGGAACAGAAACACATACATGCACACAGATACTATTCACCAAAATGTTTTTGTACTGGTAAATTTTTTAAATTCAATTTTACTATATTCTCCAGATTTCTATAATGAAATAGATTTCAAAATGTATTATATTTATAATGAAGTAGAAGACAAAAAATATCATGTAGAGGCATATTGTAGTTGGGATCATTTAGTGCAGGGCGCAAACATCCCTAAATACAGCTCTTTGGGCCCAAGCAGTATGACTGCATTGGAGCAGAGCAACTTTCTTAGCTGTTAATCTACATTCATAATAAACTAGAATAACCGAAAGTTAAATTATGCACAGTAAACTGTTAACAGGGAAAGGTAGAAGAGGCTGTAAAACTATCTCTATCAAACCAATATAGTATTTCAAATATAAACCTTCTAACATACTTGTATCATGTCACTCCCTCCCCCCGCAGCCCTGAAAGAGTCCCCAGTGTCAGGAATAACTTGAACAATCTTCTGCAGTGTGTATACATTGCACAATCTGGTCCCATTCTAATGACTTCTCCCCACTCTCATCCATGGACTCAAAGGCTCTCATTCACAAGCCTTATGCTCGGGCTGGCCTACTCACTTTCTCTCAAAGAAACTTTATATACTTGCCTGAGCTTTTGCTTACTCAGCCACCTCCACCTTGATTTCCCTATTCACTCCTACTCCTCCCCTAGATGACTCCCCATCCTTTCAGGTACAGATAGACCTCTTCAATCCACAAGCCATGTCATATATATGTATCTCCCTCCTTAAGTTACTGTCTATAAAACACACCAAGCATTTCATCATACAGCCTAAAATTATATAAATAAATATATGTATTATCTCCAGAATGCATTTTAATTTTTAAATATTAGGGATCTTCGCTATATTCCTTTGTATAATACATTTTTATATAATACTTCATAGCTTATAAAGCAACTTCACATATATTACTCTTAATAAATATGTTGATTTAAAAGAGAGGCTTCAGTAATTGTATACAGAAAACTTCTCAGAGAGCTCATCTCCCAAAAATCTGGGATAAGGATAGTCTTTCTTCCTTACAACCCTCAAATAATACTAGCTAATGGTAGAATTAACAATTACTTCATACTGAAGATATACCCATGTCAGTGTAAATAAATGACTGAAGTCTGTCTCTGTATGTGCAGATTTTAAATTTGGAGCCATACTATATATTTAAAGCAAAGAATGGAAGCTGAAGAATTGCAATTCAAAAAAAGGTAACTGAGTAAACACAGCTTATTAAATGAGCATTTAAAATAAAAAATATTTTCAGTTTAACATGGTAATCCACAGTGGATGACAGGTTGAACTTTTATTAAAACATCTATTTTCTCTGTTAAGTAGACAGATGTTTTATTAAACTTACACATTGGAAGTTAAGGCTTTTATGAAACCTTTACAATAGATAAAAATTAAGGCAGCCTAAACTATTTTATTAATAGCATGTAAACTCACAGTAAGCACAACCCCCTAGTGTTGATCTTAATTGCCCTACATTTTAAAAACATCTAACCAAAACCAAACCAAAAAACTAGAAATCAAGTACAAATGAACTAATTCAGACTGAGTAGTTTAAATATAGTGTTTCAGCTATATTTTGGACTGTGATCACCATATTATAGAAAAAGGCCTTTAATCACATTTAAAAATAGGTATAGAAAATTATATGTTAACAAAAATGAAAAAAAGGATTTTTAATAAAATAATGTTGGTAAATTCTCACATTCATGCTACATCTCAGATTTGAATTATGTGATTAATTACCTATACAGTATCTTTAATATAAAGCTAAAAGTATTATCTCAAATCTTAGTCAATGTCAAAGACATCCATCAATTAACTGACCTAAGCATTTTTCATTTTAGTATTTTCATGTTAATAGACAATTACTTCCCCCTTCCAACAAGTCACACTTACTCTATATAATAAGGTTTCAAAATGACAAACTTTTCCCATTCATTCTTAAGAAGCATTCTACAGACCCAAAGTAGGCAAAGACTGCAGGGAAAACAACGAGAAATGAAAGAAATCTCTTGCCACCCTTAGAATTACTGAGCTACACTCAAAAGACAATTCTAAGTTCAGAAAAGGGGGGGGTGGGGCAGGGAAGAGGCAATACAAAAACCTCTTAAATGTAGAAGAAATTAGACTAGTTTAGTTTTCTTTAATATCTTCTTTAATAAGACATTACAGCACACAACTGAACCCCCAGTGTGTCAGTTAAACATGGGGATGTATATCCATCTGAAGAGAATGGAACAAGTTGAATCTTAACCCCATTCCTTTTGGCAACTAATGGAAATACAGAATACAAACGGATCAATTCTTTCTCAGTGTATTTTGTCAAGTCTTTGAAGACACCATAACAGTTTTATAATGAACTTTTGCTGCAATCTGTTAGAGAATCTTCAAATTAAGTAACAAGGATGTTTTTAGACTTGTAATTTTATCCTTATGGCAGATTTAACTCAAACACAATAAGAAGGGGATTGATTGTAATAATCCCCACATGAAGTATAAGAATTAATGTCTTATGTAAGATCAATGCAGCTATTTACCTATCACTGAGATATAGTGTTAAATATGGTGTCTTCAGCTGCTTATAAAAAAAAGATTAAATACAAGAACAAAAAACTTTCATTCTGAATTACAGTCAGTAAAATAAATGAAAAAAAATTAAACCAAAACTTGTGAAAGGTTTTAAATGATTTGATACTAAATATAAACATACACATGCTCAAAGTACTTTTAAAAATGTTTAAATTGTAATTTAACCAGAACTTCTGTAATACCCACAAGAAATTAGGTAAAATTCTAATGTTCTGGTAACCAACATATTAAGAAACAACAGATGTTAAATCTGAAACTTAAATACACGAAACAAAAGAACTGTATTTTAAAGTAAAGGTATAAGAATAGGAGTCGCTAAGAAACTATCAGCACTGAAGCTTTTCATTGGAAATATTTTAAACTTACAGTAAAGACAAACAAGGTGGGCAGTATGCAGAGCTACAAAACAAATGCAGTGATGAATTACAGCAGAAAGAGGGAATGCATTTTGTAATCCACAGGATCAGATATGCAGCTCTAAGCAGTTACCAGTAAATATTTTAGTGTTCTTCCTATTATGTTAATTTTAATATTAAAACTGAGGTACAGCAGTTTCACTTACACAGGAATTGACAAAAGCAAATTAGAAGAACTCTAAAATTAATCTTCCCTAATTGGGTAGGATTTACCTTATCCATCTGAACAAACCCACCTCTCCCATCCTTAGATCCAAAAGAATGTGAATATTGGCCTATTTCAATACTTTCCTAGTTCATACTTAAGTCATATTGTACAGACTTTGATTTTAGGAACCAACACAAAGTAAAATCCTAAAATCAACAACTCACTTAGAAAAGAAAGAAGAGAGAGAGTTCTGGCAATTAACCCAGACGTAAGTCATTCCAATCTTCCTGGCAGTGCCTTTATAAATCTTCCTGGATTTATAAATCCATTTATAAAATTGGCCAAGTAGTTAATAACTTCCAAAAAACTTCTTCAAAAATTATGTTTCAATTTCAAATTAAAGAACTTGAAGAATTTCCAGAGAATCCAGCATCATTTATAAAAGATAGATCTTTACCAGTTTATATTTGTTCTATCTTACTTTGTATTAAACAATGGACTTGATTATTTCACATGGCATATACTTCAGAACCTAATCTTTCAGAAGGGCTCACTGATGATCCAACTGCTTTTAGGAATTTATCAGTACCTGCAAGGGACAGCTGGCTGGCAGCTAGAGTTAGGTCATACAGTAAGTTTAAATATTCCAACATCAAACACAGGAAATGATCAGAGGGGGGCAATGATACCCAATTGCAATACTCTAAGGCAGCAGATTAGTCACTCTTCACCTAGATCAACAGCTGCCAATAAATTTGTGTGCATAATTTTAATGAATGAGTCTGCTCTAGTTCAACGAACCTGCCACTGAGCTGAGAAAGGGAGGTAAGAATTGCACTTGCAATTCTAGCTGATAAATTCATTAGACTTTCATAAGGCAAATAATGTAGAAAGTTAGAACAGAATTTCTAGAACCATTTATCCTGTGATGTTGTAAAATCAAAGTACTACTTTATTAAATGAGTTATTTTACACAATATGAACATCAATATAATTACAATTGTAAAAAAATTTTTTATAACAAGGATGGACTGATTTTCAGGTTTCCAAATCAGAGTCAACTGTACATTTACACAGAATTGTCTTTGCATGAAGCCCCAAAGGGAACAGCATAAAAATGAGTGTTTCGGTAGCCCCTTTATTTTTGCTGATCAACAGTTTGTTAGAAAAGCAGCTGCGGGTTTGTTACCTAAGGTCTGAGACAGTAGAAGAGTCAAAGGTGTCATGAATTCACCTATAAAACATAAGCAAAATTTTCAATGAATGTAACCACTGCAACTTATATGCATTTCACATGTCTAAGAAGACTATCAAAGTAGTCGCTGATAGATTTATCAACTGGACTTTATAAACAGATCTTTGATGAATTTATTTTATTTATTTATTTATTGAGGCAGAGTCTTGCTGTTGTCTGTCACCTGGGCTAGAGTGCGGGATGGCATCAGCCTAGCTCACAGCAACCTCCAATTCCCTGGGCTCAAGAGATTCTCCTGCCTTAGCCTCCAGAGTAGCTAAGACTAGAGATGCATACCACCACGCCCAGGCTAACTTTTATTTTTATTTAATGGAGAAGGGTGTCTCACTCTTGCTCAGGCTGGTCTAGAACTCCTGAGCTCAAGAGATGCTCCTGCCTCAGCCTCCCAGAGTGCCAGGATTACAGGCGTGAGCCACTACCATGCCTGGCCAATGAATTTACTTTAAAAACAAATAATTCTCACACACACACACACACACACACCCCACCACCACCTACCCCACAATTTAGGGGAAAAAAACCCAGTCATAATACAAGGCATAACTGATGATTTTCAAGCAACTGTCAAGTTTATACAGTGCATGCCTACATTTTGCCCTATATTTTAATACTCAGAAGCTCTGCTAGGCATTGTTAAGTAAAGTAAATGTAAAAAGATGCTCAGGAACATTGGTCTGCATCATTTCTGGGGGGGGGGATCTTCATATATCTTTATAATCACTACTTTCTTTAAGCTGATACGTCTCTTCCATTCCTGGACCAAAGTTGGCCAGCATCTACTCATCCCACCATTTTTGGTTAAAGTAGTAAAAACCTGAGTGTTTCGAAGGCATTGAAAGGAAATGGTCTGGGAAAAACGACCTTTAACCATTGTAAAGTGTTCTAGTTAACTGTAAGTAACAACTGTTAAAGTTCTAGTAATGAAATTAAGTTAAACATTAACTTTAAAAGAGGAAGCAATAAAGTCTCACAAGGCAGAAATTAATTTCACAATTACATAGGATAGTTTTGGTCCTGTATACAATGCTGACATTAACAAACCAATATAAAAAGAGGTCAATTACCTGTAAACAACTTTATGCCTGAACATCAGCCAATTCTGGAGGAAGTGGAGTCTTAGGATGCTTGCTCTCAAAGTGCTGCTTGAAGGTCTTAGGGTCTGGCATTTGTGTCTAATAAAAAAAAATTGTGCAAAAAAGAAGAGGTAGACTTTATGAAATAAAGATGTGTTACCTTTTAAAATCCTGAACTTGCTCATGATAGACAATTATCACAAAATACTTTTAAATTCCTATAACTTAGTGGTTGGCATATGAAGAGATGCTCTGTGACAAAGAAATTCCTAATATTCTCAGATTTTACATATAAAGAAGGGGGTAGGTCACACAGAATGTATACTGTTCATCTGATCAACACCAAACAACAGGTAACATTTACTAAACCCTTACTGTAGTAAACATGTTACCTTAATTCTCACAGAACCTTCAGAGTCATCTTCAGCATCTCCTATCATCCTCATTTTACATAAGGAAACTAAAACCTGGACTTTAATTTGCCCAAGTCCTTTATTTTAACCTAGCACTAGCTACTTCAGCTCTCAAATACTACACTACACTGACTTCCCTTGGCAACGACCTTCAATTATTTATTCTTCAACACATTCAATTACACAAAACATGAAAATAAAAGTTTTTGGTTTTGAGTTTTTAAATACGTGAACTACTCTAGAACTTTTAGGTCAAGGTATTTCTTCATCCCTAATCTTGTAAAATTTTATTTTCACCCTGCCTCTTTCTAAACAGAATCAGAAGCTACTCACTTTCATTATTTTGACTGTTATCAAAGCATGCTATAAATAAGATATTTAACATAATAGAGTCCCTCTTTTAGATTATCAATAACTTTTACGTCATTAGGAATTTCTACTTCATTGAAAATGAGTTCAAAAGATGACAAACTTCAGTCTAGGAATCACATCTTACCAAGATCCTTCCCATTCATATCATCAATTCTACCCAGGTATAGGGCTTTGCAAATTATACATATGTATTATGTATTGGACTAACCTCACTAGGCTTTTTTCCTTTGGCACTGCCATTCATTAACTTCAAGAGTAATGAGCTTTAACAAACAGGCAAGAAAGAGACTCTGATTTGGAATTTCAGAAGCACTTCTTTGAGAAGCAGTATATAGTGGTCCAGAGGGTAGACTCTGGAGCTGGATTGCCAAGGTTCAGAGCCCTGCTCTTCTTACTAGCTGGGTGACCCCACATAAGTTATTTAATTCTTATGACTCAGTTTATTCTCCTGTAAAACGAGAATAAAAGTACTTTATCTCATAGGGTTGTCATGTTGATTAAATAAGTGAATATACGTAAAACACCTGATCTGTACCTGGCACATGGAAGGCACTCAATAGTAGTTGTTATTACTACTATTCTTCAAATCTAATAAAAACACATTCATTTCAGTAAAAGCCCTTAACATGAATATACTCTATATAGTCTTGCAGACCTCCTAATTATAGAGTTAGTGAAGGGGAAAAAAAGCCAGTTATATAACCAGAGATTATTCACTAGCATCTTATATGGCTCTAAACTAAGAATGTGGATCTGACTTCCTTACAAAGTTCAAAGTGTACTATATGACCTATGAAGACATTTTTATTCTCTATGAGGGAAGGGACTTTGTTTTGTTCTTTCTGTTTCTCCAGCACCTAGAGAATTGTGCCTGGCTACAGGAGCCATTCAAAAAATATTTGTTGAATGGGCGAATGAAAATGGATTCCTAAAATAATTAGCTCTCAAATATACTATTTCAAGTAAAGCACCTATTTTGGTACAGTTTCAAAATTTTAATGTGTACAAACAAGTTTATAATGAAAGAATTGCCCACAGGAAAGCTATGTCTTTCAATTCTCCTTACCCTACAGACAGTGCAGGTATATATTAAGGCAGCTTTGGCAGCAGCCTTTTGGTCATGTCCTTGTTTCTTCTTTTGTCCAGCTTGCTTTTTGGCATTTTTCTGCTGAGACTGGATCTTCTGCTGTCCACGAGCCATATCTAAAAACAGAAGGTGAGACATTAGAGTGATTTACTCTAATACGGAGTAACCTAAGCATAGTAACTTTCTCCAAGTTGAAGCCTTAAGTTTTACAGAAACATCTGGCAACTTAAAATACATGGATTTTCAAACTCTTACGTACAATGCTACTAAAGTATCCACTGGTACAACCACTGTGGAAAACTGGTTGGTAGCTGTCTACTCTATGATCCAGCAATTCCACTCTTGGCATACAGCCAACAGAAATGCAAATATTATATACACCAAAACAGGTACGAGAACATTCAGAGTACCTGTTCCCAAACTAGAAACAATGTAAATGTCCATTGATAGTAAAACAGATACACAGATTGTAGACATATCTTTACAGTATTTATACAAGGAAATATTACTTAGCATTCAAAACAATTGTTACAAAACATTTTAAGGAAAGAAGCCCGTTACAAAGAATTTACATTATATAAAGTTCAAAACAGACCAAGCTAATCTATTATGAAAGAGGTCACCTTGGAGGTTATGGGGTAATGACTGGGAAGAGAGAGTAAGAAGGGGACTTATCCAGTGCTGCAACTGTTCTATATCTTGAACCAAGTAATGGTTACACAGGTGTGTTTACTTGTAAAAATTCATTTAACCGTATACCTAAGACTTGTGCATTTTATTGTATGTAATCTTCAAAAGTTTACCCAAAAAAGTTTAGGCTCCTCAATCATTTATTTGATCACTTTGCTAAGGTACTTTCCCCTCCCAGTACTCATTGTTGTGGCTTGCAATTCTTACAACTTTAAGAGAAATAAGAGCTGTCAGCTAATCCTTCTAAAAGCGAACATAGGAACAGGTGAGAACTGTTCTCTTACATATTTAGGTTTTCTAAAACTGGTATTCGAAATTTTTCTAAAAAGTTGGTCTTTGTTGGATCGCTGCACAAATTATAAAATAAGAGTAAATTAGTTCCCAGCTGAGAGAATGAATCCAGTAAAAGTGTTCTTTTACAAAGTTAAAAGATACCACTTTTTTACTACTGATGGTCTAAAGTGAACCTAAATGGGTTAAAAATAAAAATAATCAAGCAACTGAAAAAAGTTATTTTTTTTCCATTAAAATTAAAGGCATCTATTACATCACACAAGTTAAACCCATTCATAAGGGGTTTATAATGAATCCCAAGTTATTTTTAAATTTATTAAAATTGGATCATATGTAGAATTCCTATGTATAGTTTTGACTAGCACTGTAATTAAATTCCAAATCACTGCAGGTCATAAACACACAATGCATCTACATCAACTTCACCAGTAAATAGTGCTGGCTTTTTCTGGCTGGAACACTAATTAGCAAATGGATCTGAGGTCAAAGAATTTCATAGAAACGGAGTTTCCCCACAGCCGCCAAAAGGAAAACTAGAAAAATAAATATGCTGATTGGAAAAGTTCCCACTAGCATTAAACACTGAACTGAAAGTCATATAAAATATAGAAGAGGATTGATGCTTTTCTAGAAAGTCAGTTGAATATTTTACCAATTACAAAAATGTATAGTACGCTAGCCTAATATAAGAACCCCATTCCCACCAAACAATGGTAAATATTACCAGCTGTGTTGGTCCTTAAAGACGAAGCTTCTATTTTTACAATTTTAAGATCAAATCCTTACTAATTTTGAGCCAAATGGAATGATTTTTTAAAAAGTATATTTAAGTCCATATGCTATAGCAAGCTTACAAACCTATTCCCATGGAAACAGGTTTAGATATGTACTATTTGAATGATAGTAATCAGGTGTTCAATCTTTACCTATACCAATGTTTGTGTCTTAGTATCTTAACGTCTGTGTCTTAGTATTAGGACTTTATATCAGAATACTTCAGTCCTCTTATGCATCCTAACTCTTCCACACATATGTATGTTAATATACTTATTTTGTGGGTAACTTAATTGTTTCACATTGAAAAAAATCTTATAAAATGGAAGGCCACTAATTACAGAAGTTTGTTATCTAGAAGTTATTAGCTATTTTGATAATATTTTCATGCAGTGACCTGTAAAAGCAGTGTCATTAAATACATAAAATTATTTTTAACTTTTGCATTTAGGACTTTCCCTAAAATATAACATTATGCAATAGATTTAACCCATTTTCCATTGTCACCTAACAACAGTAACAAAAAAGCCAGAAGAGCCTTGATAAATAAAAGGCAGTAGTCGCTTATTCTTAAAACAGAAAACACCAGGTAAAGGAAATTGAACCACACAAGCTAAACGCGAGGGTTAGGCCCCTAACTTCTGACAACACACTGCATTGATTTCCTTTCTGAAAGCAGAAATGCAAAAGAACAAACCACCACCCGCTTTTGGACAGCTCAACTTAGGACTTGCTCTCAAGCCAATCGAATTTTCTACAAAATCTTTAGCATAACTGCTCCTTGTTTAAATGCAACAAACTGAAGGGCAAGAGTCATTTACAAATGTGTACATGTTGGTTTTAATGTAACTCCTATTTAGTGTGGTTTTCGGAGGGGGCTGCAAAGAAGGAAGCAGTAGGACGAACAAGTTCTTAAATGAGGTGCTCTCGCAGGAGGCAACAAGTAAGCACTGCCCCAAAGATCCTTTTAAAACCAACACAAATGAGTAAGAGAAGGATTTTGGATCCAGGAAGTAGACTCATTCTCCATAACCATCTGAAAGGAAGAGGCCCAGGCAGAGTTCAACATCCTGACCCCAGCTTTTAACTACATCGTTTTGGGGAGAGGAGCAGAAGTACGCACCAGGAGTGAGGTCTACTTCACTGAACACTTCACTGACTCCAGTTGCAGCCTGGCGCACCTTCCTTCCCAAACCGGACTCTCCGGTCTCTGGAGCCCCCTCCTCCTTACTGCCACCGAAGGCCACCGAGCCCCCACCTACTTGCCAGTCCTCCAGGACCCTGGCCCAAGACGCGCCTCCTGGAGGCCTTGAGTGCCCAAAACCCGGCCCCTTCGGCCATGGGGAGCCCCAGCCTCCAGCAACCGACCAGCTGCTGTCGCCAGGGGGTAAGGTTACCGCTCCGCTCCCGCGGCTGGCCTGCGACCCGGCCACCTGCAGGGGCCCGAGCTTCCCCTCCTTCCCGCGGCCCGCGCCGGGACGGACCTGGCCCTGCCGCCCCCAGGGAGGCCGGCGGCCCCTCGCGACCCACCGCGACCCCTACGGCCCTCGCCACCCTCCACCCCGGTTCCGGGGCTCCCCACAGCGTCAGCGGTGTCCCAGCTGCCGCTCACCCGGGCCGGGACAGTCTTGCGTCGGAGAGACAGCGCAGCGCGAGAGGGCCGGAGGAGGTCGCCGGAGGGGGAGGAAGAGGGAGCGCGCCCAGGACCGCTTTGGCCTCCTCTACCCGCCAAGGAGGGGAAAGAGGAGAGCCGGGAGCACAACAGCCCGCGCCTCGCACGCCCGCCGCCGCCGCGCGCCCGCCGCCGCCTCAGCCTTAGGGGAAGCCACTACGCCTCGTGCCCGCGCACGCTGCGCCGCTCTCCCAGGCGCCCCAGCACCGCCTGCTCCTCGCAGCCCCGCCCACCCGCTTTCCTGCGGCGGCCTCCTCCCCGCCCCCACCCGCACGCACGCCGCCGCTCCTTCCGGTCGCGCGGGCCAATGGCAGCGCGCTCCTATTACATAAGCGCGAGGGGCGGGCCCTGGCGGACGCGAACTGCAGGGGGCGCCGCCTTCTGTCCCCGGGCGCCCTTCCTCTCCAGCGCTCAGTCTCCGGGTGCCTTCTTCACCCGGCCCTGGCAGCCTCGTGATCTCAGTCCTGGCGCGTGACCGGCCGTACCGTGTTTCCGAGGTCGCTCGCTTGCTTGCTCAGTCACTCAGGCGGGCGGCGGCCCGGTCTCTGGCCCCGCACCCCGTCTCCCACGCCGCCCTGTCTGGCGTGCCCTTCTCGGCGGCTCCCTCCTGTGCACCGGCTGACAGGCACCGACCGGGGAGAGGGTCCTGGCCGCCGCGTGGGCCACCGATCCCGGACCCCCGCCGTCCGGGCGCACCCGCTGCCCCCGCCCGCAGTGAGGTTTGGGGCCGGGCTGCCCCAACACGGACGCGCAGCCTTTGTTCTGTCACTGGCACCCTTTACCTCACTCCCACGGAAACCCTAGTTATTTTACCAACCTGGGCTTTTCCGTGAGTTCTACATTCAAGCCTGACAGCCCCATGAAAAACTACTGGCCAGTCCTCCCTGGCCGGCTTTGGCTGACTACTAACTGTATACAGCACTGAGTTGCTGACATTTGGGGGGGAGGGCCGAGGGGATGGTTAAATTTTTCTCTCTCTTTTTCTCTCCAGGCAATGGCAGCAAACTTTCAATATTTGATCAAGAGCAATGGCAATCGTAATGATTATTACATAGGCTGATTATCTGGAAATGGCATTTTACACATCGGCTTTATTGTGCATCTTTACCTCCCCCCCACACACACACGTTGGTTTCTAATTAGATGTATTGGTGACAAAAAGAAAAAGACTTTCGCATTTGATGTTCTCACTTTGCCCATAATCTGCACTCTCCCAACCTGGCTTGTCAGTGCCCAGGAAATGTTAGTTGAATTTTAATATATCCCAAATAACCTGGACTGGGATGTAGATAACACAGAATTTTTGAACTAGCCAAGAAGGAATTAACTGCCTGTTGCATTTGACATTTGAGCAGGATGGAATACGAAATGAAAGAAAGGTGGAGAGCAGTGATCTGGCTGTGTAGTCCTATCCATCCTCATTTCAGCTCTCCTCGCCTTCACTTATGCTCTGGACAAGATTACATGTTTAGATTGTATTCATCTCTCTCTTGTACTGGATTGTAAAATCGTTTTCATCACTACATACCCAGTGAGTAGGAGCGTGTTAAACATAGGAAGCATTGAATAAATGGATATTGACCAAATGAACTGAGTGTGTTTAAAGAGAACAGGTTTTTAAGCTGACAAATAAAGCTATAGCTGAATCATCAATAGTCACCAAAACCATAATAGTTGTATTAATGTGGCTGATAGAGGATGAGGTACTTGGAGGCTCTAGACAGAGAGGAAATCCAAACAGCTGTGTTTGACTAGCTGTGAGTGACACTGAACAGTGGAACAGGACAGTGAAATCTGGCTGACAAAGATAAGTCTCCTTAACTAGAGAGGTGACTCCTCTTGTGAGGTAGGTTAATATGTCACTATATACCATGGCCTAGATGAAATATCCATTAAAGCCAGTTTTTCTTAAGTTTTTGAGTCACACTTCCTTTGAAACTTTGGTAAAAGCTATGGACTTTGCCTCCAGAAAGTTCATATACATACAAATTTATTCTCATAGAGTTTCTTAATCTCAGTACCATTGAAATTTGGGCTGAATGATTCTTTGTTAAGGGGATCTGGATGTGTCCTGGGGATTGTAGGATGTTTAGCAACATCACTGTCTTCTACCTGCTTGATGACAGTAGCGCCCATCTCTAGTTGTGACAACTAAAAATCTCTCCAGACATTGTCACATGTTCCCTGGGGGTCAAAATCTCCCCTGAGAACACTGCCTAGAGGATATGGCATAATGGTAATTTTGTGTGATGGTTAGGGCATTTAAAATACAAAGAAAAATATGAAAAAAAGGAATGGATAAGATACAACATCTGTGAAGTGACCAACAGTAAATGAAAGGTAAATGAATTAACATTACTACCAGATGGTGTCCTGCTTATATTATAGAAATGTGACAGCAAATGGGATATAAACTCCTTAGAAGGATTTCTACACACATTTCTGCTTTTAATTGTGAATGCTACAGTACTTCTATTTTTGCTCTTCTGCCTTTAGACAATTACTCAAGGTTAATATACAATAAACATGTGCCTATTTTATCCAAAGTCACAAGCAGATTAAAATACTTCCCTGAAGACCTTAACGGCTTACTTATTATTTGTATTCATGTTGGATATTCAGAGATGAAAAGAAGTGTGATTAATCAACATATTATTTCCCAAATAAGAAGATTATTCTGACAAATTTATAGTGACAAGTAATAGCAACAGCAATAATGACAACAATAAACTCAAATGGTTTCTTCGCTGGCTCTTCCTTTTCTACTCATCTTCTACTTGTTGACATTTCTCAGGGATGCAACCTGGATCCTCTTGTCTTCTTCATAACTCTTTCCCCAAAGGAATCTCATTCACTGTTGTGGCTTTAAATAACAAACTTCAGATGACCCCCACATTTCTATCTCTAGTTCAAACCTCTCTTCTGAGCTCCAAATTGACGTATCCAAATGCTCACTTTCCATCTCCACTTTGATATTTTATGCACATTTCACATTTAATATCATATTGTAGGCAGGGCGTGGTGGCTCACGCCTGTAATCCTAGCACTCTGGGAGGCTGAGGCGGGCGGATCGCTCAAGGTCAGGAGTTCAAAACCAGCCTGAGCAAGAGCAAGACCCTGTCTGTACTAAAAACAGAGAGAGAAATTAGCTGGACAACTAAAAAAAAAAAA
>CAUYRT010099370.1:0-43249 GCA_963574885.1 Lepilemur ruficaudatus | reverse complement strand
TCCAATTAATTTCTTTCTATTTATAGTAGAGACGGGGTCTCGCTCTTGCTCAGGCTGGTTTCGAACTCCTGACCTTGAGCCATCCGCCCGCCTCGGCCTCCCAAAGTGCTAGGATTACAGGCGTGAGCCACCGCGCCCGGCAGAAATTCCTAACCCAGTAAAATTATCTTATAAAATCAAAGGCAAAATGACATTTTCAGGCAACCCTAAACTGAAACTGAGTATCACTTATTAATTTTCACGGAAAGATTATCAATAAAATACTTCTAAAAAATATATTTCTAAAAGATATATTTCAGAAAGGATGAAAATGATCCTAGACGGGAAATCTTAGATGCAATAAGAAATGACGAGCAGTCTGGCTTCATCCGAGGGATGCAACGATGGTTCAACATACATAAATCCATAAATGTGATTCACCACATAAACAGAAGCAAAAACAAAGATCATATGATCATCTCAATAATCTCAATATATACAGAAAAAGCATTACACAAAATTCAGCATCAGTTTATGATAAAAACACTTAACAAAATAGGCATAGATGGAGCCTATCTCAAAATTATAAAAGCCATTTTGATATCATACTGAATAGGGAAAAGTTAAAATCATTCCCACTCAGAACTAGAACAAGACAGGGATGCACACTGTCACCACTTCTATTTGACATAGTGCTGGAAGTTGTAACCAGAGCAATCAGGCAAGAGAAGGAAATCAAGGGTTTCTACATGGGGAAAGAGGAGACCAAACTATCGTTCTTTGCTGATGATGTTATATCTAGAAAACCCCAAAGATTCTGCCAAAAGACTCCTGGAATTGATAAATAAATTCACCAAAGTTTCAGGCTATAAAATCAATGCACACAAACAGTAGCATTCCTATACACCAATAACAGTCAAGCTGAGAATCAAATCAAAGACTTAATATCTTATATAATAGCTACAAAGAAATAAAATGCCTAGGAATATATTTAACCAATGAGGTGAAAGATCTCTAAGAAGAGAACTATGAATAACTGAGGAAGGAAATTGCAGATGATGTAAACAAATGGAAAAACATGTCATGCTCATGGGTTGGCAAAATCAACATTGTTAAAATCTCCATACTACCCAAAATGATTTACAGATTCAATGCAATGCCCATCAAAATACCAATATCGTTTTTCACAGACCTAGAAAAAAATAATTCTACACTTCATTTGAACCAGAAAAGAGCCCAAATAGCCAAAGCAATCTTTAACAAAGGAACAAATCTGGAGGCATCACTTTACCAGACTTTTAAGCTATACTACAAGGCTATAGTAACCAAAATATCATGATATTAGCACAATAATAGAGACATAGAACAATGGAACAGAACAGAGAACCCAAATATAAAACCATCCACCTATTACCATCTGATCTTTGATGAAGTAGACAGCAATATACGCGGGGGAAAAGAAAATCTCTATTCAATAATTGTTGCTGGGAAAATTGGATAACCACATGTAGAAGATTGAAACAGGATCCATATCTCCCACCACTCACAAAAATTAATTCAAGGTGGATACCAGACTTAAATCTAAGACATGAAACCATAATAATTCTGGAAGAAAATGTTGGAAAAACTCTTCTAGATATCAGTCTAGGAAAATAATTTATGAAGAACATCCCAAGGGCAATCACAGCAACAACAACAACAAAAAATAAATTGGACTTGATTAAATTAAAAACTTCTACACATGACAGGAAACAATTAACAGAACAAAAAGACAACCTACAGAATGGGAGAACATATTTGCATCCAATTAGAGATAGCATCCAATAAAGGGCTAATAACCAGAATCTACAAAGAACTCAACCAAAAATCAGCAAGAAAAAACCCAAACAACTCCACTAAAAAGTGAGCAAAAGACATGAACAGAAGCTTTTCAAAAGAACATGGACTAATGGCCAACAAACATACAAAAAAATGCTCACTATCACTAATCATCAGAGAGATGCAAATCAAAACCACAATGAAATATCACCTAACCCCAGTGAAAATGGCATTTATCATAAAGTCCCAAAACAATAGATGCTGGCGTGCATGCAGAGAGAAACACTTATATACTGTTGGTGGGACTGCAAACTAGTGCAACCCCTATGGAAAATGGTAGGGATATTTCTCAGAAAACTAAAAGTAGACCTACCATTTAATCCAGCAATCCCACTACTGGGTATTTACCCAAAGTGGAAAAAAAGTCATTTTATCAAAAAGATACTTGCACCAGAATGTTTATAGCAGCACAATTCACAATCACAAAGATGAGGAATCAACCCAACTGCCCATCAAGTCATGAGTGAATTAATAAAATGTGGCATATGTACACCATGGAGTACTACTCAGCCATAAGAAATGAATTAATACCTTTGCAACAATCTGGATGGAACTGGAGACCATCCTCCTAAGTGAAGTACAGCAAGAATGGAAAAACAAACACCGCATGTACTAACTATTAAATTGGAACTAACTGATCATCACTCATGTGCGCAGATGGAAGTAAAACTCGATGGAAATCATGGAAGTGGGAAGGGGAAGAAGAAGATTGGTGAAATCACACCTAATGGGTACAGTGTATACTATCTGAGTGATTGGTACACATAACTTTGACTCAAGCAGTACAAAAGCAATCCATTTAACCAAAACATTTGCATCCCCTTAATATTCTGAAATTAAAAACAAAAAAGTAGCAACAATAAAAAAAGAAATTATGCACAAAAGTAATGATAAATTTAAATAAAGATGGAGATATGGAATAGGTCAAAACTGAAATACTAGAAGAAAAGGCAAAATTAAAATACTGGAAAACCATAGGATTTAAATTGGGAAGAGAGTGAATAAAGTTAAAAATTAAGTTGTTTGAGAGGGAAGTAAAGATATTTTTATGGTATGCACTTTATAATTTCTAGTAAGACCACTAACAATAAAAATAGTGTACACAACTTTGAAATGTGTTGAGGAATAAAAGAATGAGAAAAAATAACCAATTTTGAAAAGGCAAAAATGAGAGGACAAAGGAATCAGGAAAAGCCTGGATAAATAGAACTAGTAGTAGCATATCTCAAAATTCATAAAACAAAAATGGACAGAAATTAAAGAGAAACAAATAAATCCACAATTATAAAGAAGGGTTTTAATATACTTCTCAGAAGTGGAATGATAAGAGCAGATAAGAAATTAGTAAGGAAAATGAAGAAGTAAACAATGTGATTTATCAACTATGTCCTACAGATGTGTAACAATGTACTCCCACAATGAGGAATATAAATTTTGTACAAAGTATATTTGCAAAATTTGACTACATAGCAAGTCTCAATAATTTTCAAAGTCCCCTGGCATTCTTTGAACACAGTACACTTAAGCGAGAAATCAATTACCGACAGATAACCAATGAAACTCCACATGCAGTGAAATTGGGAAATACATTTCTAAGCAAGCCAGAAGTAAAAGAAAAGAATCATAGTGAAATTAGAAAATATTATAATAGAATGACAGTAAAAATACTTCCATTACAATTTTTAAAATGCAAGAAAGAAGGGGGAGAGGAGAGGTAAAAACCTACCTAACAGGTACAATCAGCAACACTATTTGTGTGATGGGCTCACTTATAGTCCTTGCTAAAGCATTATAGAAGCTCTCAATGTAACAAAAACATTTGTAATCTCTTAATATTTTGAAATAAAGAAAGAAAAAAATATTTATGAGATGCAGATAAAGCATCAATTAGGATGTCTAGCTTTTAGTGATTTTATTAAAACAAAAACCAAGATTGAAAATTAATGAGTAATATATCCATCTTAAGAGGAAAGGAAAAGAACAATGAAATAATCCCAAAGAACTGTGACGAAAGGAAATAATAAAGATATGGGCAAAAGTTAATATAATAGAAAGTAACCATAGAATAGAAAGAATAAACAAAAACAAAACTTGGTTGTTTGGAAAGACTAATAAAACTGACAAATCTTTGCTCAAGAAAAAAGAACCATCTCAAGCAAACTATATGAGGAATAAAAAAGGAGACATAACTGCCAGTATTAAGGAAATAATAAAAAGACAGTATAATTTCATGCCATTTTCTTTGAAAATTTATATGAAATAGAAAAATTCCTAGAAAAATGTTACTTACTAAAAGTTATTCAAGAAGAAATAATGAAAATATGAAAAGTCATAATCATTAAAGAAATGGAACACGTAGTTAAAGATCTTCCCACAGAGAAAACTCCAGGCCTAGATGATTTTACCATGCAGGCCAACCAAACATTCGAAGAACAAATAATTCCAACTTTATAGAAACTATGCAAAATAGAGTAAAAGAGGAAATATTTTAGAGTAAAAAAGAATTCTTTTTATGAGGCTAGAGTAACCTTGATACCAAAAACTTGGTGTGGACAATACAGAAAAGGAAAATTGCAAGCAACTATCATTCTGGAACATGGATAAGATGATCCTAAATAAAACATTATGAAAGCTAATTCAGCAATATATAAAGAGAATAATATATCACACCCAAGTTGCAGTTATTGTAGGATTTCAGTTTTTAAGAAACATCAGAAAAATCATTATTTTTGTCATTAACAGATCAAAGGAAGAAATAATACTGTGTCAATAGATGCTGAAAAGTCATTTTATAAAACTCAACATCCATTCAGGATAAAAACTCTGAGCACACTAGGAATTAAAAAGAATTTGTTAATTTGATAAAGAGCAGATAACAAAAGCCTATTGGAGAAATCATACCTAATGGTGAAACACTAAAAACTTTGCTTTCAATATTAGTAATAAAATGTTCCCATTTAATTGAATTAATTATCCAAAAGGAAAATGTTAAAAAAAGTACCATTTATGCTAGCATCAAAAATATAAACTTTGATAAACTAGGAGTAAGTCTAATAAAAGATGTGAAAGATCTTTCTGAAGGAAATCATATGTTACCTCTTGTTTTTATAGTAGCTTTGCAAGGATATTAATGTCATCCACCAAAGAGGTAAAGCAGCTTACACAGATATCATAGCTGGAAGTAGAGATGTAAGCATATGAAGCTAGGCCTGTTCAATCCCACAATCTGTTTTTTCTGACAGCGTGGCCTTGATTTGGAGGCCTGCCCAGATGTGCTCAACCTTACATGATTCCCGGGCTTTGGCTGCTTGTCCCACTTCCTGGCTAGAGAATGGTGGCAACTTTGGTCATTTCGATGGTCTTAAGCACTAGCCTCATGACCATCCCCTCACCTCAGGTTGCCACAGCCTTCCATGGGGGTGAAATCTAGGTATTGGCATCTTTTCCATGGACAAGTGTCCTGGCAGCCTTAGCACAAGTCTGACCTTACTGGAGGAGGCTCTGCCCAGAGGAACTACGTGACGTAATCCAGAAGTGGGGCAGGGATGTTGAAATGAGGCGAATTTGACCAATGAGAGACTGCAGATGTGAAAGAGCTGGCAGTCAATAGCTTGCCTTCCTCCTCCACCCTCTATAAAAGGACTCTTCTGAGATGTAATGGCTCCCTGTGGCCACTCTGGAGATGTCCCTCCACTGTGACTGAACAACAAGGTGTGTTTTCTTTTGAAGCTGTGGCCAGCTCAGTAATGCACCATTTTGCACATATTCTTCCCTTTTTTCTAACTCACTCCTCTTCCTCTCACACTTGCTTTCCTGAGACAAAACCCCCCAAAGCACTAACAATGGCCTCGGGGTCTGATTCCCAGGGAACCTGGACTTTGACATCTGCTAAGTTTCAGCTTCTCCAAAATTCAAACAGTGTGTCACAACCTGTTAGTTGACGCAATCATCTTTAGTGCATTGCCATCAGCATTTGAAAACATAATAAAATAGAAAAGAAGCAAAGTATCAGAGTGCATCTTATATATAACAGTGAGGATAAGCAGCATTTCCTAAAACTGTTATTTCACTTATGTGTATATGTTTGAGTATATGCATACTCAGTTGTACTGTTAAATATATATTTTAACTGTGTGTCATGTTCAAAAACATTTGAAAGTCACTGGTCTAGGCAGTGGCTACATGCAGGTGATGCATTTATGTTAGAACTGTGAATTCTGATTGGGCACAATTCCTATCTGTGGAAACTTTTGGTGGTCTATCTCTTTACATTAACACATACTAAAATATCTGAAGAGCCCTCATTTGATTTTCCTAAATAGAAACAGCTCTCATTTGTTTAGCTGCCATGTTAGAGGAAGTCTTTTGAAGTATTACTTCTTTCCCTGGAAGCTAGATGGCATACCGTATTTAGAAAAATAAAGGGGATTATCTAGTGAACAAAGTTTTATTTAATGATGTGTAGACATGTTTATTTATTTATATGCCTTTGTGAGACTATGGTTGTATAGGAAGATACATTTTCTAATACTAGTCATTGCTAATCCAGGCAACTAACAAAATATGCATCTTACTTTTCCTTAATGGTGTTTGTATTTTGAAAAATATGCTCACTTTTCCAAGTGCAATGACTGATTTGATCTCTTTGAAACACCCTGATTTGGAGAATGCTGGGGATGGTGGGGTGGTGGAATACAAGTCTCAAAGCTGTGTATGCACTTGCTAACTTTAAAAACAAACATCCAGAGCAGGTTTTAGTTTGCAGTGTCTGTACTGATTTAACCTGAAGATATTAACTAAGAACAGCTGCTACTTTGCACTTCGTTAGATATTCTGAGATAAAATACTCTGGCAAGATGCTTGAAAAAGAAAAACAAGATTGTGAAGGCACATGACAATGTTAAAAGTATGATCCAAAAATCAAAGAAATGGCAAGTGCTGTCTTAATCCCTCTAATTCTAAAAAGTATATTTACTATATTTAAATGGATTCATACCCTGTTCAAAATGCAAGGACATACATAAATTGCCGAGACCCTATTGAGTTTTTTAAAAAGATTTTATAGTAATTCCTAAGTATCTGACTGATAGACCTAGCTTTTTTACTTAGTAGTCATAACACAATCATTTCTACAATTACTGCCAAACCTACTGAGAATTTAATGCATTTGGAAATCTCTGAAGAGAAATTTCAAAGTTCATGCTATCCACACCCAGATGGTCAGATCATTAAAGCTTGGCAAAGACTGAGAGAAGTTGTTATTCCTTCCCCATGTATTTATTGTATAATAACTAGTGAATACCACTCTATGTACAAATAATACAGAATTCGTAACAAGTTTTGAATAGTTTTACTTATTCACAAGTATTAGTGTTATGCTAAGTGAATTTAAAGAATAATTTTTTAGGGGAAGGACATGCATTAGTTTTATTCTTACAGAACTATTTCAGAAGGTATGCATTGACCAGAGGAGATATGATTCAATATCCATTCTTCTTGCTCCCAGTCAATTGTAACAGAGGCCAGGTATCATATGAAGGGATCGCACTTTGCGGAACCAGCCTTGGCCTAGGATGCCAAGTCTGCTGGTCATCTTCATATCTGTGCAGAAGTGGTCTGCTTGTTGACCACCTCTGTGGCAGATCACAATTCTCTTCCCTGTATTCATCTTCTGTGCCATATGACCATTTAGTTTATCTCCCCACCTCTGACTTTGGGCTTGGTCACCAGGCTTGTTTTGGCTAATAGAATTAGACTCACGTCCAAGTGCTGGTTCTAAACCTAGGCCCTAGAGACTTCATGTGTATCTGCTTGCTCTGTTGTGTTTCTGCTATCTGTGAGAATAACGTTTCCAGGCTTGTCTGCTAAACTCAAGAGACAGTTGAGAGACATGAAGAAGAGAACCACCCAGCCAAATCCAGGCCAGATTATCTAACTCCAGTAGATCTGCATTGTATGAGCTAGATAAATGCTTAATTGTCATATACCACTGAAGTTTGTTATGGAGCATTATTGTAGCAATAGTTGACCCACAAGCCCTCCAAATACATGTGTGATTTTCAGGAAATTTCTTAGTCTTGTCAGACTTTAAAAGCTGATCTTTGTCTTGTGGATTACATAAGAAATTAAATTGGAGTTCTGGCTTTATTCTTGAGCTCTAGATCCATTTCTGGAGCTCACAGGGAAGTCCAACAGAGGTCAAGTATGGCAGAGTATCATTTGACCTCTACATACCACATATCAAAAAATATGTATGTTTGCTGCTCTGCCTGAGACCTTCTTTTAGGTTGAGAGACAAAAATCATACCTCCACTAGTTTTTTTTCTTCCTCACCATGCCTGAGGTTACAGGAGGTATCATGTTGGAATCCAGCTCAGTTATAAAAGCATTTGAAAGCACCATTTCCTCAAGTAAGTTTGACATGTATAGGAGTTATCAATGGGTATGTGGAAAATGTTAAAATGCTTAGTATGATTCCTGCAAAAGAAACTAATTTTCCTAGGTGTTCTTTCTGGAATAATTTAGGGCTATCTTGAGTAAAATCTAAGATCGCAATCACTGGGCTATATGGTCCCTACTTCATAATAAGTTAATGATTTCTCACAGGAGAAATGCACATGTGAATATGTCATATTTTGTCCAGCTGCAGATATAATGCTTTAGTAAAAGTGTCTAGAAAGAGAGGTCCTTCTCCATCTACTAGGATCTCTGTAGGTGATAGGCTGCTCCTGACATTTTCCAGAACATGTTTCACCTCTGCTCTCCCACCAAGCAGTGGACAAGTTTAGAGGTAGAGTTGGGTGTGTCTTATGGCACATAATGTTACAATGGCGCCTCTTGAATACTTGTGCAATATCTGTGTCTCAGGTAATTTAATTTGGTATAATGAAGGCCAGACCAAGCTCTCATCATCAAGATAATGTATAGATATGAAGTTACCATAATTTTATCATTATGGATACCTGGAAAATTCTTTTTGTTCCTGAGATTCAGGATGGAATAGGACACTATCTCTCCCATCTTCTAGATGACTGTTTTGAGACTGACATGTTCAGAAAAACTCACATTTCCTATCTCTATTTGAAGCACTGCCTTCAACAGAGGTTCTCTAAGGTATTTGTTTGAAATCAGGCAGGCATCTAGATGTTCTCAGGGGAAAAGCTTATCCTAGAGATGGCTAAAAGAAAGCTAAGCCAGTGCCCTGTAATCATTTCCTATTGAGACCAATGCAATCATGCCCCTAGTTCTAGGGACCAGCTCAGTCGTGTTTCTGGAGGGATTCGTTCAGTAATTCTCAAATTACAAACCATTTTAGATTCACCTCATAGGGTGCTCAATAAAAAGAAGTTTGAAAACCTCACTCTAGGAGATATATTGAATTAAAATATTTAAGCAGAGGCCCTATGATATTTTTAGCAAGCTTCCTGAATGATCTGAATGCTCAGAAAATATCCTGAGTAACAGGCCATATCTGGCTTTCCTGAACCCTTAAGCCTCCTTTGGTCATATCTTTCAAGCTCAAGAAGCCTTTGAATTGTGTTCTGAATTGCCACAGCAATCAGTCCATAAATATTCATAAGCATTTATTATGTACCAGCCACGTTCTAGGATTTAGTGATTCGATAGCGAACAACTGAGACAAGGGCCTTCCTTCAAGGAGTCTTGCAAAATACCTTGACCCACCAGCCGCAGTAGGTCTTTCTAAAATCATATTTATGTAGGTCAGAAGAATCCAGGTCCATAGTTACTTAGAGTTCCAGAGTTTGATAAAATGTGTCTCGTATCTCAACCTGAAGATGGCCAGACAAGGCCCACTCTTAAGCTGGACTCAAACCACTGTTAGCCCTGAGTCAAGCCTATAAACACAAACTCACTTAACTCTCTCGAGTTGATGAACTTGGCTCCTCATTTTCTGAATTCCTTTAAACATACTCATTTAATAGAATGTCAGTATGCCTACTTAGGACTTTCTGGCATAGTCTCAGCTGAACATACTGAACCTGAGAATGCTATTTGTGAAAAGTTTCCTTAGCCTAGGAAGCCCATATCAGTGGTGTTCTTGCTTATTTCTCCCTAAAATTATATGTAAAGAGATGCCAGACCCTAACATGAGAAATCTGAAAAGAATCCTCACATTTTATTGCTGATAATGCATGCAAAAAGTATATGCTTGAAATTCCACTAGGATAGGTTATAATTTCTCTGCAAGTTAGAACAGGTAGGTTGGAGAATCTAGTGATTGCTCTGCAATAACTCAATACTCCGTGTTAGGTCTGTAGGAACAAGCCTTCCCAAACCAGAGTACTTTTTAAAACTGCCTGAAGAGACTTAGTTGGCTCCATAGGTTTCCCCAGGGCACACTGGCTCCCCTCTGAACCACATTCCAGTTCAGTCCTCTGTGGCTGCCTATGAGGACGTAAGAACATTGGATGGGACTCTTAGAGACTGTCTAAAATATCCCAGAGAACACGGGCTGTGTCATAACCTGTGCTAAAATAAAGCCAGAATTGCCAGTTTGAGACGGTAAAATCTGTCTGAACAGTGCTGAAACAGTCTGTCTTCTTGAAAGTTTGTGGAAGTATCAACAGAACTTGATGAGACCCTAGAGGCAGGGAGATATTCTAGGAGCCCAGCCTAGCAAGTTCAACTTAGTCCAGCATGGACCCTGAAATGCTGATGCAGAGATTACCACTCCTTACCCACCCTGTCTGTGATTCCAAGTGTACTCAAGCATTCTTCTGAGACTTAAACAGATGACAGTGAAGAGTCTTTGATTTGTGAATGCTGACTTAAGACTGGACTATGGTCAAATATGCTTCCTGCGAGTCTGTACTGTATACACATATCTACCACTAGAGCTTGAGAGGTCAGAAAATATTACAGCAGATAGACTTAATGGTTCAGCCAAACTCTGGTATGAAAAGCCATAGTGAGGGTAGAAGATTAGAGAACCTGCTATCTCAGCCCTGCAATAAAACCATAAGTGGGAACCCAGATGGGAAGCCCCAGGGAAAGGAGCTGTCCCCAGTTTTGGTGCTGACTACCCATAGCTTGTTTGTCCTACAGGGAAGAGGAAGAAGTGTGTATAAATAGACTGGTGATCTTGCCGAGTCTCATTTAGAGACAGTATGAGAGAAACCAGATACAACCTCATCCTAGGATTGTTTTGCCATGTGTCCAATAACCCACTGAAGGAAATAAATTATTGAGAGATCAAAACCATCATAAAAACAAATTTAATTACAAATCCGCAACCTCGAGCTATTGTCCAGTTTAAGGAGAGGGGGTACAGGTTATGCAAAATGATGTAGCCATTCAGAAGTCTAGAAAAAAGAAGCCTCAAACTGGCATCATCTTTTTTTTCCATCTAGAGCCATGGGTGAGGCTTCTGTTAAGGAAAATCAGCCAAGTGTATCCAGATGAATATCTTAACTATGTAACCATCACCAAGTGTTCATCAGTGGAAAAAAAGTATTAAATACCCTGCGGATAATGTAGAAGGTCTCAACAAATCTTGCCATTCTATGCATGGTGCTCTGAAATAGATGGAGCTAGTCTTTCCTCTGATTTTTCTTTCTTTAAAGTCTGATGCTGTCTTATATGTACTAAGTCAGTTTCGTCACCAATCAGACTTACGGTCTAGGGTGACAAAGGGGAGACCTGATCTCTCATATCCTGTAGCTGAAGCACTATTTGCATCTCTGTATTCTGCTTTGTAGCATCACTCTAAGAGCACTGGGCATCAGACAGAGGCTGGCTCCCCTAAATTCGTCCTAATGCCTGATGTCTATCTTTGTGTTGACACATCAAACATAACAGCACATACTGCCTGTTTAAGTCTTAATGTTAAATTCTACCTGGCATCATTGTTACTATGTCTTCCACTTTTTCATCCACTGACTTATTTCAATCACAGCCTGAACTCTCATATCAACAGAGCTTTCAGAACAAAGAATGATAAAAGGCAGTGTTGTGTAGTGGTTAGGAAGACAGATTCCAGGGTCAGATTTCCTTGGTTCAGATTTTATCACTGGCCTTTACTAGCTGTATCTTTAAGCAAGTTACTCAAACTCTTCGTGCTTCAATTTCTTTGTCTATAAAACAGAAATGGTTATAATACAGCCTACCTCACAGGACTGTTTTGAGTATTAACTGGGAGCCATTCCCTCCTCCATGACTGGACCAATGAAGAATAACACATGCCTTATATGCTAGTTGCCATATGTCTTACTCTGTTTTGTGCTGCTACAACAAAATACCACAGACTTGGTAGTCTATAGTGAACAAAATAAAAGATTGTTTTCTCATGCTTGTGGAGGCTGGGAAGTCCATGTTAGAGATTGAGCATCAGGTGAGAGCCTTCTTGCTGCATCATCCCATATTGGAAGGCAGAAGGGCAAGTGAGGCCACGAGAGGGCTACACTTGCTCTTTGATAATGATACCAATCCTCTCCATGAGGGTGGAGCTCACATGGCCTAATCATCTCCTAAAAGTCCTACCTCTTAATACTATTACAGTGGCAATTAAATTTCAACGTGAGTTTTGGAGGGGACAAAAACATTCCAACCATTGCAGTTGACACCTCTTTTGATCTTTACAATCTTTGAGGTAGGGCCATTATTAGTTCAGGTATGGTCCATTGTATAGTTCAGGTCAGAGAAATTAAATAACTTTTTAAAGATTAAACATCCACTAAATTGTGTCACTAGGACCTGAACATTGGCTTGTCTCCAAAGACTGAGCTCTTAACATTATATTATATAACTTTGTATTGGTTAATTGTCCCACCCAGACCCTTTTGTGTAACTTGGTGGGCTTCCAAGCATTTATTGCACCTAGCCCTGGTGGTCTCTGATTCCTGGTCAGCCCTGAGATTATGCAATTTACTTGGGTATAGTGGCATAGATGAAAGGCATTGACCACAGCAAGAATGAAACTGGAGGACAATAACCCTTTTGTCTTTCTTTTCTATTGAGTTCAGCTCATTTAGAAAAGCATTCACCTAGCTGTGGTCTTGACTGTGTGGGGCAAGAAGGATTCTACCTCACCCAAGGAAATCCAAATCCAAAATGGGTGTATGCAGGTGCTATCTTGTGCTCACAGTGATGTTCTTCCAGAAATGCAATGTGAATGTGGCTTGCAAAAAAAGTAAGAGAAGTTTATGGGATAAATAAAGGAGATATTTTCTTTTGAACATCAGAAAAGAGTTTTAACTTAGTAGAATATATTGAGTCACTTAGAAAACATCCTGTTAAGACACAAGTTAGCAAAATGCAAGTTGTTGCAAACAGAAAGTTCATTTAAAATTCAGAATAAAAATAAAAGAAAATTAAATTCGAGAACACTTCATTGCACTTAAATCTAAAGGCCAAAAAGTCTTGTCCTAAATCCATTTGAGTTTGAAAAAAAGGTAAAAGATTGTGTAAGTGTGTGTTTTCATAGGTGTGTGCATCTTTCATGTAACCTCCTTCTCCACAAAACAAGAAACTAGTTTGAAAATTGCAATGTTATGGTTCCTTTAACCCAAAGAAGTTTCAAGCTTGCTAAAGCTATTTCTTTATATTGCTTTTTTTGGATCTCTCACATTGGAACTTATGTGCTTTAAAAGTGTTAAAGGAAAGAGGAAACTCTTAAACTACTCAAAGATTTGAATCTCACTGTTATCTAAAACTGTAGTTAAGAGAAAGATTTACAAAACAGTAAAAGGAATTAATTAAAACCTTCCATTAAAAAAAGAAGCAAGCAGCTAAAAATAAAAACTACCATAGAGAATAAATAATGGAACTCTTCAGATTAAATGAGTAAGTCTTTCCTGTTCCTGCACATTCAAGCACTCATTATTGCTATTATTGTTAGATAATTGCTTTAACTTAACAAGTTATTAATCTTCTGTCCTGTGCAGGATGTGTTACATTCTGTAATTTAATATAATTAAATGTCATAATATATTTACAGATCCTACATTTCATGGTTGCTAGTCAAAAGTGTGACTTATTTTTTTTTCATTTTAAATTATTCAAAGGAAAGAAACAATAATTTTAGGTGACAAATGTTTTCCTCCTTTATTCAGAAAAATATTTTATTACTTTTTAATATTTACATCTTCATGAGAGCAACATTGATTTATTCCATCTTAATGTTCTATTTTGAATTTTTGAGGTAGATGGACATTATCTAAAATAATGTCTGACTCCTCTTTCTGCACTTTTTTCTTATTTGGAACCACCACTTCCTCTTAACTGCCCACACCTGGCTCCGCAGAGTGCCCCTCCTTTTTTGGCGACCTGATGACTGTGTTTGATGTTTTCTATACTGTTGCTACATAGAGCATCTTACCAGGAATCAATCTCATATACCTACTTCCTAAGCTTTTCCCCTCTCTTTAAATCTTGGACACCCCTTCCTTCCTGTTGCTCTCAGCTATCATATGAGGGTTCTTGAAAAGTTTATGAAAAATAGGTATTATGAAAAAACTATATATGAATTTCAAAATTTCTTGCACTGAAATAAACTCATACTAATTTTTTATAACATGTTTGAACAGGATCTAGTTTGAGGCACTAAGAAGGATAAGGCATCAGTTTAAAAAAAGCCCCTATCAGACAACATGAATTCCACTAATATTGAAGCAAGAACAAATATCAAAGTTATGGTGAAGCTTAGGTGGAAAAATGGTGAAATCCTTAATGCTTTACAAAAAGTTTATGGTGACAGTGCCCCAAAGAAATCAGCAGTTTGCTAATGGATTATTCATTTTAAGAAGGGACAGATTATGTTGAAGATGAAGCCTTCATCAACATCAATTTGTGAGGGAAAAATTAACCTTGTTCATACCCTAATTGAAGACAACCAATGATTCCAAGCACAAATAATAGCCAACACCATAGACATCTCAATTGGTTCAATTTGTACAATGCTGACTGAAAAATTAAAGTTGAGCAAACTTTCCAAACTTTTCACTCAATGGTTGCCAAAATCATTGCACCCAGATCAGCTGCACACAAGAGCAGAGCTTTCAACGGAAATTTTGAACAAGTAGGATAAAGATCCAGAGTATTCTTCAAAGAATTTTAATAGGAGATGAAACATATCTTTACCACTATGATCCTGAAGACAAAGCACAATCAAAGCAATGGTTACCAAAAGGTGGAAGTGGTCCAGTCAAAGCAAAAGTGGACTGGCCAAGAGCAAAGGTCATGGCAACAGTTTTTTGGGATGCTGAAGGCATTTTGCTTGTTGACTTTCTGGAAGGCCTAAGAACAATAACATCTGCTTATTATGAGAGTGTTTTGAGAAAGTCAATCAAGCTTTCGCAGAAAAACTCCCAGAAAAGCTTTGCCAGAGTCCTTCTCCACCACAACAAAGCTTCTTCTCATTTCTCTCATCAAACAAGGGCAATTTTGTGAGAGTTTCAATGGGAAATCATTAGGCATGCACTTTACAGTCCTGGTTTGGCTCCTTCTAACTTCTTTTTGTTTCCTAATCTGAAAAAGTCTGTAAAGGGCATTCATTGTTCTTCAGTTAATAATGTAAAAAGAATGCATTAACATGGTTAAATTCCCAGGATCCTCAGTTCTTTAGGGATGGACTAAATGGCTGGTAATATTGCTTACAAAAGTGTCTTGTTATGTTGATAAATAAATCTTATTTTTTTTTATTTTTATCTTTCAATCCCATTTTACATGAACTTTTTGAAGTCTTCTATCACTGGAGAAAAAGAAGCAATCGGAAGAGGACTTCTCTTTTCTGCTACCAAACTATATCTGCACCAGTATATTCTGCCTTTCCTCCCTTCCAGATTAACTCTACCTACTCTTTTCTAAAGCTAAGTCTTCCATTTGTGCATCGAATCCCATTTTCTCTTGTCTAATACAGACTTTGCTCTTGCCCATTTCTCTCTAATGTGAATTCCACCAGTTCTACTGGATCTTATCAGCATATAAACATGCTGTAGTGTCTCTCATTTGAATAAAAAAAATCACACACAAAACACTCTTTTGATCCTTTTGTCCTTTTCCAGCTCTTTCCCCATTTCTTTTTTTAATTTATTTATTATTTTTATTTTTTCTTTATTGAAGTGTAATTTACATATCGTGTCTTTACTCCATTTTAAGTGTACAATTAAGTGGTTATTAGTAAATTTACCAAGTTGTACAGCTATTCACATAAATCAGTTTTAGAGGATTTCCTACCCCCTATCTTTCCCCATTTCTTTACTCCAGTTATAGGAGGTAAATTTCTTGGAAAGATTGCCTATTCTTATTGTCTCCTTCCTTTTTAAAAAATTTCCTCTAGAACTCACTCCAGTGAGCATTTTATCCTCATCATGCCACTAAAACTGCACTTGACAGTGTCACCAATGACCTTGGTGTTCCCAAATTTTGTGGTCAATTCTCAGTCTTTATCTTGACGTTTCAGGAAAAACTGAAACTGTTCATCGCCCCTTCCTTTTGAAATACACTTTTATCACTTGGCTTCTAGGACAACATGATTTCTGGTGTTCCTTTTCTCAGGCTTCTTTGCCTGTATTTCTCTGTGTTAAGCAAAAACCCTTTGCTGGCTATATCTTTGACAAAGCAGACAAAAACATACATTGGGGGAAAGAATACTTATTCAATAAACGGTGCTGGAAAAATTGGATAGCCATATGTAGAAGACTGAAACAGGATCCACACTTCTCACGTCTCACAAAAATCAACTCACAGTGGATAACAGACTTAAACCTAAGGCATGAAACTATAAGAATTCTGGAAGACAATGTTGGAAAAACTCTTATAGACATAGACATAGGGAAAGAATTTATGAAGAAGACCCCAAACAATCACAGCAGTAACACAAATAAATAAATGAGACCTGATCAAATTAAAAAGCTTCTGCACAGCCAAGGAAATGATCACTAGGGCAAACAGACAGCCTACAGAATGGGAGAAAATATTCTCATGCTACACATCTGATAAAGGGCTGATAACTAGAATCTATATAGAACACAGGAAAATCAGCAAGAAAAAAATCAAACAACTCCATTAAAGAGTGGGCAAAGAACATGAGCAGAAACTTTTCAAAAGAAGACAGACTAATGGCCAACAAACATATGAAAAGATGCCCAACATCTCTAATCATTAGAGAAAAGCAAATCAAAACCACAAACAGATATCACTTAACACGAGTGAGAATAGCTTTTATCAAAAAGTCCCAAAACAATAAATGTTGGCATGGATGTGGAGAGAGAGAAACACTCATACACTGCAGGTGGGATGCAAATTAGTACAAAACTCTATGGTGAGTAATATGGAGATACCTCAAAGAGCTAAAAGAAGAACTACCATATGATTTATCAATCCCATTACTGGGCATTTACCCATAGGAAAAAAACACATTCTATAAAAAGATATCTGCACTCAAATGTTTATAGCAGCACAATTCATAATTGCAAAGATGTGGAAACAGCCCAAGTGCCCATCATCAATATATGAGTGGATTAATAAAATGTGATATAAGTATACCATGGAGTTCTACTCAGCCACAAAAAACAATGGTGATCTAGCACCTCTTGTATTATCCTGGATAGAACTGGAGCCCATTCTACTAAGTGAAGTATCATAATAATGGAAAAACAAGCACCACATGTACTCACCATCAAATTGGTATTAACTGATCAACACTTACGTGCACATATAGTAGTAACATTCTTGGGGTGTTGGGCAGGTGGGAGAGGGGAGGAAGGGATGGGTATACACATGCCTAATGGGTATGGTACACACCGTCTGGGGGATGGACATGCTTGAAGCTCTGACTTGGGTGGGGCAAAGGCAATACATGTAACCTAAACATTTGTACTCCTGTAATATGCTGAAATTTAAAAAAACCAAAATACCTTTTGCTGGTTCTTATTCCACTACTGACCTATAAATATAGGAATGCCAAAAAGCTCTTGGGACCTCATCAATACTTATGCTTTGAGTGATTTTATTGTGTTCAATGGATTTGAACATTATCCATTTATATGTCCAAACTTAACCTTTTCCCCGAGCTCTAGACACTTTTATTCAACCACTTGCTCAGTATTTATATTTGAAAGATGAATATGTAGCTCAAATGTAACACGATTAAGACAGAATTTTTTATTTCTCCCACTGAATGTTTCTCCCTAAGTCACCCGAGGGGCTTAGACCACAAAACTAGGAGTCATTCTTGAGTTCTTCCTTACAAAATATTCACATTCAGTCTTGAACCTGTTCTTGTCACTTCTGCTTTTAAAACACCCCCCGTCACTCAATCCAAACATTTCTCACCATTTTTACTGCTATTATCCTATTCCAAGCCACTATCAACTTTCTCCTTAGCTCCACCTCTCAGGCGTCCATTCATTCAGCAAACACCTACGAGGTGCCTACAGTGTGTCAGACACCATTCTTGCTGCTGATTTTGCAGCAATGAACAAGTCAAATGAAAACCTCTGCCTTCAAGGAACTTAGATTCTGCTTTAGCGAGATGCCCCTTATTGGCCTCTCTGATCTTCTCTTATTCTTTTCCCTCTCTCCAGTTCATTCTCCATATAACAGCCAGAATGATCTTTAAAGAAACCTAAGTGAGGTCAAGCTGTTCTCTGCTGAAAGCCCTCTAGTGGCCTCTCTGACCTCCTCCTCACTGCTCCTATTCATTTATTCCTCGCCAGCACACACACGCTAAGCTCATTCCAGCTTCCTGGACTTTGTACATACTGTTCTTTCAGCCTAAGAAAGTTATTTCCACACTGTTTGTGTCGCTTGTACCCTCAGTTCATTCAGACTCTGTTTAAATGTCACCCAGAGAGAGTTTTTTTGATCAACCTCTGGTAAATAGCTGCCCCTTATCACTCTTTATCCCTTGACCTTCATTTATTTTCTTTGTAGCATTTACTTACCTGACATGATATTATCTATGTGTTTGTTTATATGAATTTTGTTCATCTCTTCTACTGGAATGTAAGCTCATGGAGGTAAGAAATTTTGTTTGTCTCGTTCCTTGTTCTCTTCCCAGGTCGCAGAACATTGCTTGCCATATGGTGGACAATGAATTAAGGAATGAAAAAAATTTAAATGTCATAATCAGGAAAAAGCCCACTAACCTTGGCATCAAGAGAACTGGGTTCTAATTATAGTTCCATCATTGACTATTTATGAATCATTTGGCAAGTCATTCTGACCATGATGTGTCTCAGTTTCTGTACAATGAGGAGTTTGGAATGTGAGCATTATGATCCCGATGCTACCATGCTCAAATTCTTTTAACTTTTTTTATTTCAGCATATTATGGGGGTACAAATGTTTAGATTGCATATATTGCCTTTGCCCCACCCAAGTCAGAGCTTCAAGCATGTCCATCCCCCAGACAGTGCGCACCACACCCATTAGGTGTGAATATATCCATCCCCTCCACCCCCCTCCCACCATGCTCAAATTCTATGTGTGTGGTGTCTTCAAACTAAAGTCCAACTCTGTGCCTTGTTTGGCCCAAACAGGACTGATGGCATTTTTTTCTAGAGCTGCTGGAAACTAGACACAAGACTTTTCTTTCTCTATATCCTGTCAGGGTTGAGATCCCTGCCAGGAGGGAAGTCACAGCATTTGCATCTGCACAAACATTTCAGTTGAGAATCTCCCCAAGTTGCCTACTGAAGGAAGAAGCCAGAGGGGGGAATTCCACATGGGGAGAGATTCAATAGCACTTTGATCAGAAAGTTCATTACATTTGCTTCAGTTCACAATGCATATTCACTCAGGTCTGCAATCACTTACTCTGTGTTAGGCAGAAATCCTAGTGGGAAAAAACAACATGTGTGTACGACTCCATCTGTGTGAGCCTCTGCCAGAAACATTTATGAATCACTTGTCTCCTGATAGACAACTCGTTTTCTTAGTTTGCAATCATATTTCCCACAGATGTTGCCTTTGAATTAGCCATTGCCTGATTTAGTTTTGTTTTCCCCAATTTGAGACCATAATATGGACAAATCTCACCTGCCATCAAACCTGGCAGTAGTTGCCCAAAATTGAAGGAAGGAGACATTTGGAGCAAGCCAAGAAGCTAGAATACAAGGGTCAGGGATAGACACTTCTTTATAAGTTTGGAGTTTAATATTTCTCAAGTCCTGGCTTCAGGGATGTTTACTCTCAGGTTATACAAAGTCCCAGCTTGAATTCTGGAAAAACCAATGTGACAACTTTACCTGGAAAATAGTTTCTTGCTAATTTCTGGGTATACCTTGCTTTTATTAGACCACAGCTATTGTTGTGTGATCTATCCTGAGCAATGAAGATCTCACTCACTGTATAGAATCCATACTTATCGTGGCCTTTATTGTCTGGAAATTTACATTATGTCATACATCAAATTCATGAATAGCCATATTATATGGATCTCAGATGTTACTGAGAAATATTGGAAGGTAAATAGATTTTCTTTTGGACATATTGGGAAGTTAGCACACTATACTTAAAAAAATGTATTTGTTGTCTTCGAGTCACTCTGCCACTCTGCCATTCAACCTGTGCTGATTCTTTATTAACTTCAATGAGATTTTTCTTTCTCTTTTCCTTTAGAGATAAAATATTTTTTTAAGAACCCTCTAAAGCAAATTTTATTCCTTTGTAAATACCGCATCAAAATGTGCCAATGGTGTGTCCAATTTCAGATACATGAGCTTAAAGTTAAATGCAAATTTTAATTTCCTTTATAAAGGAACTGGTGAAAATCCATTGTGAAAAGGTTATGAGAAAAAGCTTATCTTGTAATTTCAGCCAAGATTCAAGCCATTATTTAAGACGTGAAGCTTTTGGCAACAAAAAGATTGTTGTCATTAAAAAGGAAGCCTGACACATTACTCTTGGGCTGAGAAAAAATAATTTCGCTGTCATTGTTACTTTAGGAGCAACACAGGAAGATGGCAGAAATGAAATTGAGCAACTTTACTTCAAGCAATATAATATAGATTTTTTTTCCTCTAAGAAGCAGAGACAGTTAATAAACACTTGATGATTAATTTAAACATATTGGAGAGAAATTCACTTGTTGGTTAGTAGTTACCATCTAGCTAAATTTGTATTCCTTTAATGCATATAACTGAGAGGAAGCCAATAGAACTTTATCACAGTGGTTGTAAAGAGATAGGAATTTGTCCTTTCCTCACTATGTCATCAGCAGACTGAGGTCTGTAATTTAATGAAATTGTTACCAAATTGGTGGGTATTCTTCTAAAATATTCACTTTTGGAAAGAAGGGTTAAAATGAGACCACTGAAGTTATCCTGGCAAGGCTTACGTAGGCCTGGGCCAACAGGGGAAAGGGCACTGGAGATTTGCATAGGTGAGTATTGAGAAGGCTCTATTGTTTTCGTAGGCTGCAGAAAAGCCCAACGTGCTTATCATTAACTCCTCCTACATAGTTCCTCCAGATGCCCCATCCTCAGTGTTTACTATAAGTCACTGTCCAAAATGGTCTGGCTGTCTCTTTTCTCACCTCCTCCCAATGTGGTATTCTCTGCCTTCTTGGTATGAGAGAAAAATCAATGGACATATTCCAAAGGTGTTTTCAAACGGGGTTCTTAATCTAGCATATTATCTTATAAATACACCTTTTCTTTGTCTATCATGCTTGCCCTGACCTTGCATTGCACTTCCGTTTAATTAGACTGTCATTTTCCATTTTGGAGGGTGAGGAAAGAGATGGCACATTTAATTTAGGTCATCAAGGAGAGATTAATGAGGGGCTATTTTCAAGGTTGTGCGGAGGGTTAGTATAGCGACCAGGGTTGGTGAAGTACCTCAGCCTCAATGGTCTCCCATCCTCTGATCTCATATGGTGTTTCCAATTGACCACACCCAGTTGAAAGCTAAGGGAGCTCCTTGGTGCAGGTCAACCTCTGCAGCATACAGCAGGGTGGAAAATGTCGATGTGTGTATCTGGATGGACAAACTAGAGAATAGCCAGCACATGGATTACTTCTGGAAAAGTATCATTTCCCTCCTTTCCTAGCCCCCTTTGGGCTGCTTTCTTATCCTGTCAGTTGGTGTTCTTAGCAATCCAAAACTAATGCTTGTGTAATTGTTAAAGTGAATTAGAAACTAACAGAAAAATGAAAGGGAAGGGAATCAAGGATTCTAGTGTAATTGTTTCTCATCCATGGGCTTAACATGCCTATGCAGAACATAGGAAAGTAAATCTGCTGAACAAATATGGTTTTCCTTTGTGGTTCCAAGTGCAGTATAGATGAATATGGAATAATATGTTGTGGATTCTTCAGGCCAGATACAGGTAATTGAGAGCTCATCATAGTAAAAATTTTTATTTTTGTTACTGTGGTTCTATTTCACTTAGATTATTTCTCTCTTTTCTGTTTTTTATTTCAAAATATTAAGGGGGAACAAACGTTTTAAGTTACATGGATCACTTTTGTAATGCTTGAGTCCTGGCTAAAGGTGTGCCCGTCACCCAGATAGTGTTTATAGCACCTGTTAGGTATGTTTTAATCCCTTCCTTCCTCCCTCTCCCCTGGTTGATTTCCACTGAGGTTTACTTACCTTTATGCACATGTCTCCTCATTGATTAGGTCCAATTTATTAGTGAGTACATGTGGTGTTTGTCTTTCCATTCTTGACACACTTCATTTAGGAGAATGGTCTCCAGTTCCATGCAGATTGTATTAATTGTTGCAAATGGTATTAATTCATCCTTTCTCCAATCATCTTTCTTTTTCAATCCCTATTTCTCTTCTCATGTCCTTTTAAATGAATATTGCCCCTCTTTTTTTTCTTGATGCTGATGAAACCACTATTATAATTAGCTGAGATAGCATCAGTATGTTTCTTTCACACTCCTTCCAGAGTGAGGAGTTATGAATTAGTTTCTTAATTGTGTGAGGATTCTTGGTTGAATAAGGGAAATATTTTAAAGGTATACTTTCTATATAATAACCTCCTCTCCTCCAAAACCTCCACCTTACAGTTGGTTATAGAAACCTTCATCTCATGGGATGTAGATTTCACCCAAGTTTGTGAATGTCTCCTCAATCCTCATGCCATCTCTAGGTAAGACTAACTGATGGCATTCCTTTGGGTTTCATCTAAATGCTATTTTTTTTTCAGGGAAGCCTCCTCTAATTCCCAAGACCAGGATAAATTCTCTGTTGTAAAATTTACCACATTATAATTAATCTCTTATGTCTGTCTTGGCCTCATAAATAAGCTTCAGAAGGGCAGGAACAATAGTTGTTCTGTTCACCTCCACATCCTCTGACACCGGTTATGCAGCGGACACTCATTAAAGACTTGCTGAGTGGAAATTGAATCTAATGTAGCCAAAGACCAACCAAGCTGCAGCCAGGGTGATTTGAAGCTCAGGAGCTTTATCAGTCGTGGTAGACTACATCACACTGTCAGGCCTTTTAACAAAGTTTTTCTTTTCTTTTTTTTTTAAATGGCTTTGTTTGTTTGTTTGGTCGATAGCAAGTTTACAAGTAGAATTTTGCATTTAGCAGCAATATAGTGGAATTGCAAACTTATTGCAATTTATAAAAATCCAAACGATTTGGCAAATATTTTTGCCTATTGCATTTTTGTAAGTATTTATTTTGGGAAGAGGCTGCAAATTTAACTTTCTTTCCATGGTGCCTTTCTTGTCTTATTTCTGTCTAAAGAAAACTGATATGGAATGAATTGGAAACTTTAGCATTCTCTTTGTTCTTTTTTAACTCTGTTATTAAAACAATGTGGAAAGAACCGTGAACTTGGACTCATAAGCTCCAGATTCCAGTTTCCAATCAACCATGTTTTCTCATCTGTGAAACAGAGATAATAATAATGCCAATTATGTAAAGTTGTTGTGAAGATTAAATGAGATGATCCACATAAAACATTTTTTGCAAGGTCTGACAAATAACAAGTGTTCATTAAATTATGATGATGGTGGTGGTGATGACAATGATAGTGGGAGTAGATACTAGATTATTTAATATATCTGAATACTTGCTGTTCTATCTCAATCACAGCATTGGGAGGTTACATAAAAATGAGAAAAGCATGTGAAAGCACTTTAGAAACTACTTAATTCTAAGGTACAACATTAATAATGGCAATGATGGAAGTGGTAAGTAGTGGTAAGCATTAATGTTGTATGTGGATTTAATTCTTAATTCAAATAGCACTCAGTTCTGTTCTCAACACACTATGTTTTCTTTTTCTTTGTTTCCTTGTTTGGGCTATCAAGAGTTATGATTGGGAATGGAGTTTAAATGAGCCAGTAAAGCACTCATCAAATGGTTGATTTTCCTCATCTTGGTGTCTTAATTTCAAAACCTGAAATGTTCACTCCACATTTCACATGCTCTTTTACCTATAGTGTCATGAATGCCAAGAAAGTTGTTGATTTAACTTTACATTTGTGAAAAGTAACACTTAGTCGGCAAATACTCCTGAACTGAAGGAGATAAGCTTCCTATAAACTTGCAAGTCACTGCTTTTTGTTTTGTTTTGTTTTATTTTCAAAAAACAAAAGACTTTTGGTTGTTTTAATTCTTATCACAAACAGCACGAATTTCCAGATTCCCAGCTGTGTTGGGATCCCTAATAGGAGAAGTATTAACATTTTCTGCCAGCATTTTCCTTCAGAGGTGCTTTTGCAATGAATCTTTAGGCTTGCTGAGTTTCAATGCCACTGAAGAAAGAGATATTTCAGAGAATTCAAATATGTGGGAAAATTCTCTGGATAATCTCAAAATTTAGCTTTCTATCCCATAAAATTTGACTTAATAGAACTTCTCTTTCTTTCCTCTTGACTAGCAGTATTAATGAGAAATGAATACATGGTGAGAAACAGGAGGAATAGAGGTAAAAATAGAATATGAGGTGCTTAGAATTGAAAATGAGCCTTTGAAGGATGTTCCTCCTCACCTGATTCAGCAGATGCCTTCTGAAAAACTGTCTGCTAATTAAAGTCATAAAATGTTAGGTCTAGAAGGTAGAGCTACCATGAGTTAACTTCTTTCCTTTGCCAAGGAGGAAACAGATACTTCAGTTGCTGGTGGGTATCCCTTCTACACAAGTGTTATTCCCACTGTGCTTTTCTGCATCTCTTTTGTTGGGTCTTGGTTATCACATAAACACTTGCCAGCAATCAGTATAATCAGTGCTGGCAAAACACAAATGTTAATGCCTTTTAATCAGCTAGGCTTTTCAAAAACTTGGGCTGAAAGCCCAGAATAATCCTATTTAGCTCTGCAGATGAATGGTGCAGCAAGTTTTAAGAATTTTTATTCTAATTAATGATGGTGATAGAAATGGCAGTTGTGTTCACAGTGATAGAGAAACCACAGAGTCATGTGTTGTGTGGGCATGTGGATGTGTGTGTCCTGACCTCACCACATGTTTCACATTCCCAGCTTTCTTCTTACATTTCCTTCTAGCTTCTGTCTCATTTAGCAAGGAGCCTGGGGCAAGACACTGCCTCTGCTACCAAATATTAATGGGGCAAATAAACCATACCACTGTAGAAATTAACCATTAATTCCTTTTTGGCACATAGGTATGGGGAGCATCCATGCAGTTTGTCCTTCCCAGATGCCCTTGTGTAGACCAAAATTGACCAATTTCCTCTCATGATTCAGGCCCCTTCGGCCCTGGGCCTAGCTCTGTTTCTTCCATTTCCTTTCACTGCTTCCTGATAAGAAGTATGAGATATGATGCCCTGAGTCAGAGGGTTAGGATATTTCTACTGCTAGCACATCTAGATCAAAATACAGTTAGCCTTCTGTATCAGTGCATTCCACATCCATGGATCCAGCCAACTCCTGATTGAAAATATTTGAAGAAAAAATTTCATCTGTACTGAATATGTACAGAATTTTTTCTTGTCATCATTCCCTAAACAATGCACTGTAACAACTATTTACATAGTATTTACATTGTATTAGGTAATACAAGTAATCTAGAGATGATTTAAAGTATATGAGAGGATGCGCATAGGTCATACGTAAATACTATGTCATTTTATATCATGGACTTAAGCATCCATGGATTTTGGTATCTGTGGGTGGTCCTGGAACAAATCCTTCACCAATACTAAGGATGGACTATAGTTGTAACTTTGGAACCTAGGCATGTAGTTAAAAAAAAAAAAAAGCTGTTTATTTCTTAGGTACCTAGGCTTTTGACTATGGAGCAAATTTGCGACTAGTAATCAAGGTGAATTCTAAAATGGGCTTTACTGTATATAAGAAAAAAAGCACATTTCAAGAACTATGTTCACCTAAAATAATCATCCATAATAAGTACATTTGGGACTTAAGGTCTTACACTGCTTCATGTGCCCATGATTGCCCTAAAAACCTTTCCATGGACAGGTACATGTCCACAATAAAATGAGCATTATAGGGATACCACTGTCTACTTTGACTCCAGTACTTCTGCTGGGGCTTTTCCTTCACATTTCCACAGCCTCTCTGCATGTCAATTACTCTACACTCTTTTGGGGCACCTTAAAGTAGTCCAGGCTGTAGAACAAAAGGAGGGGTCCATGCAGTGCCTTTGGATGCGGGCAGTAAACTCCAGGCATAGGTGAGCTTCATTTTGCTGGCATTTCCCCAGTGGCCTGCAGGCAGCTGTTGATGCATGGAGTTTTCTGAGACAGCAAAGCAGCTAATGTGACCCCTTAGCTTACGCAGATGAGGAAATTACTCAAGTGACCTTGAAGTGGGAGGAAAGGTAGGGCATGAACTGCAAAAAGTGTTTTAGCTCTGACTTCTAAGAGGGTCCCTTGTGCTAGACAGACAGGCTTGGCTGTTTTCTAATATGTCAGCTACTTCTAGTCATGAGTCCCTCCCCCACATCAGATTTTCCCCAAACCCAAAGCCGCCTAATTGCTGTTCTTTGAGAAACACTTTTGTTTCCTGAGATTCTGACTGCCCCATTTTTAGTGTTAAAATGCTTTTGTTTCATAAAATCATGGTGTTGGTAGATGATATTTCTTGTTTTTGATGGCCTAACTTGGCAAAATTGGCAGTTGGTAGTTTTCTGAAAATTCTCCATTAAAAAAATAAATTACTGGTTGTTGAGTTCCAAAAGTCAAGAACCCAGGGTGTTCTGGTCCTTGTGGGCAGGGGTGGCAAGGAAAGCTAGAAACAGAAAGAAGATTTTGCAGACACTATAAATAAGCAGACAAAGGCATTGGGTGTCAGAGGAAGGGAGGAGCAAGCAGGTACTAGACAGGAAATGGGTTAAGTCAGAGGAAGTGAGATTAGGCAGCCAGTAATAGGCCTTGCAAAATCCAGAGGAGGGAAGGTGAAAAAGAGGTGATCTCAGAGGCAGGGTGGCAGCACAGGTGTCTGCTGTGATGGGAGCAGAGCTCTTCCCTGGTGCATGTGGGTGGTCCTAGCACTTGCATAGATGCCATGTGAGTCAGAAGCCTGAAATCCCACCCCTGCTTTGTCATAAGGGAGGACTGGATATTGCTAAAGACTCCTGATTCAGTAGAAGAGGAACTCAGATTGAATATCTTTCTTCAGCTTAGAACACACATGGAGGGGCTGGCCACAGAATTCTCTGTGTTAGCAGGGTGAGGAGAATGTGATAACAGTGTCCCAGATTGCCAAGACAAAGGGAAGCAGGCACCTTTCTAAAATCTCCTGAACATAACAGAAAACAGGAGAGTCAGCATCTTCACCCAGACCAAGAAGACCCCCAAAACAATCACAGCAACAACAAAAATAAATAAATGGGACCTGATCAAATTAAAAAGCTTCTGCACAGCCAAGGCAGCTATCATGAGAACAAATAGACAACCTACAGAATGGGAGAAAATATTTGCATGCTACACATCTGATAAAGGACTGATAACTAGAATCTATATAGAACTCAGGAAAATCAGCAAGAAAAAAAAAAGAAACCCCATTAAAAAGTGGGCAAAGGACCTGAACAGAAACTTTTCAAAAGACGACAGACTAATGGCCAAACCAGAGATTGTTAATGCTTTTAACTCTTGCATCCAAATGTAATGGATGATAAAACAAAAACATTGCCGTTTCATTTTGCATTTTCCTGATGAGTAGAAATCCAACATCTTTTCTCATGTTCAGGGTCATTTGTATTTCTTTTGAAATTATCTATTTGAAATTGACCATTTAGTTTCTCATATAGCAGTCAGCTCCTAGTTATTAGGTTTTATCAAATGACAGAATATGGTGCTTTTTCTCTTTTAAAAAATTTAAAATATTTAAATAAATTAAAATAAAAATTCAATAATTTAAAAATATTACCTATTTGTCTACTCAGAGAGGTTAACATCTTGACCTTGGATTCATAAAGCCTGAGTTCAACTCTTGACTCTTCTACTTATGTGTGACCTATCTCTTAGACCTTCAAGCACATAATCTGTGAAAAGGAGATAACATCACAGAATGATTGTGAAAATTAAGTGAGGAAATTCCACGTAAAGGACTTAGCATAAGATTTGGCACATTACATGAAGGATTGTGATGGTATTTAGTAAAAGAAATTTCAGGTCATTAATAATAAAGAACAACCCCATTCCTCCATCCCAGTCAGTGTCAGTATGATTTTGCCTCTTCAACCTCAAACTCAGGTTGGGGTTCACACCAGCTATAGGTACTCTGGGGCTTCTATTTTGAGTTGGGTTGAGTTAGCTGCAGGTCCTTCTAAGATATTGCTATACCTCATCTGTTCACCTTGCTGTGTATGGATTACCTCTTATAAATAGTTTAGAAATTTGAAAATCCAAAGATTTGGGAACTGTTGCTATGTAAGATCTTGATTGAGGCAAAGTACAGAATCAACCAGAATCACAATGGTTATTCTGGGTTGTAAGTTATGAGAGCAATAACAAGTGAATGATGATCTGAGTGTGTGAAAAAAGAGAAGGAAGTTCCACAGTTTTCTGCTAGAATATTTTGGAGAACTATTGTTATTATTGTCAATAATTATAATAATATTAAAATGATAATATAATTAAATAATACCTTTACAGAATGGGCATGACTCAGGTCATTCCATAAAAATGGAAATTGGTAATTTCTCTTAAAAATTCTATTAAAAAATATGCTACTCAATAATTTTGGGAGCAAATATACAATGTTTCTTCTTTTTCCTCTTATTACTAAATTATAATGTGCAAAGCTATAAAATGTTACATAAAGGACTTATAAATGTCACCCCAGTCTCTCTTACCAATAATTTCCATTTTATGAAACTGGAATTTCTATCAAAATGCAATAGGTAGAACTAGAAATTTGCAGTAATAATCTTGATAGCTGCGTGCTTCAGAGACCTTTTCCCAATGATCTCCACGACTTGCATGGAACTTTTGAGAGGAAGCAGATGTTATGTTCTCTTGGTGGATATTCAATGCATGTGACTGTGAGGGGCTTGTTGAGTGAAAGTATGCAAGAAACCAGACTGGCATAGTAATCTATGTCCCTAACTTCCCCAAATTGGACCCCTGGGGCTCAAACAAAGCCAAGGCAATTTGGTTTATGATTGCCTCAACTGCCATGCGTCTTGCATTTCTAAATGGTGCATCTATCAACTCTAGGAAAATGAACAATTATAAAACGGTGTTGGGATCACTTCTAACTCTTGGGGACCCTTCCTCATTATGATGACATATGCTGTTGTCCATAATTTAATGTCTGTTAATCTCCAGGTTATTGCAGAATGAGGGACATAAAGTAAATTGTACAAAATAATTTATTCTAGGAGGAATTCGTTTTCTAAATGGGAGTGTCAGTGGGGTGATACACATGAACATGGACATGCCTGGTATCAGGCCATTGTTGAGAACAACCAGGCATCTGCTGGTAGCCCGTGAGGCAAAACTTCAGCTAAATGGATTGGAACAGCAGCATAAAGAAAGCTTTTATTGGTGGCCTTACATCATCAGGATTGACCCTCCTGGGTTGGGAACTGATGGCTCAGTTGGATCACAGGATTGGGTACACCATAGAAATCAACCTTTACAGTTTTCTTGTTATACTAGAGTTTTGTCTGTCTGACTCTCATATGTGCTGCTCTATCATGGAATTGATAAGCTCCATGAAAAATTAGATGAGATATTATTTTTAAAAAAGGAGGATGAAAAGAAAGGATAAGGATGGGAGATTTCTTTTCAGACAATAGGAAAATATAGTACTTTTGGCTACTCAGAAAAAAATAACACAAATAATTAAAATGTGGCTCTTAGGTAAGTTTCTTAGAGACCTCTTTTGATTATACAACAGCACAAAATAAACATGGTCATGACATGTGTCTGACCCAGGCTGCCACAAGTGAATGACACAGTTGTTAGGACACCAAGTTCCCAAACACACATCAAGATCCAGGTGATGGTCCTGCTAACAACTGTAAACAGACCCCAGGGTACCTGGTACCTGGTGCCAGGTTCTCAGGGGGCTTCATTGCATCTTCAAGTTAAAGCCAGTTTCAAAACAATCACCGGAGCCTGGGGATAGTGAACAACTGAACATGATCTCCTGTCAGTGGCGCAAGGCAGCATTGTAGCTAGACAGTGGGGCAATGGAAAAGTCTGGACTACACGTGGTATACCTGGGTCTTAGTCTGAGCTTTCTCCTTCGGTGGCTATGAGGTCATAGATAAATCATTGCACTTTTTACTACCCCAATTTATGTGCTTGTGATACCAGTGGATAGGACTACATTAATTCCAAGGTTCCCTTTTAGCTCTAAAAATATTAATGATCTGCTAGCTTTGACAGGAAATCATTACCTTCCTTCTTCTCTTTGTTGTTCATTTTTAAAGTGAAGGTTTAAATGTATAATGTTTTCTGTTGGTTTATGCATATATACTTTTATTTCAGTGAATTAATAAACACAATTGACATTTAAATTAAGCACTATTGCAGAGAGTGTCCATTTTTCTTGAGGCTATTGTTTTGTGGGAATAAAGAATATTCTTTGATATCTGGGATATGACCAAAATTCCACAGAAATAGGACAAAACAGTGCTTAGCCTAGTTGCCAGAAGGTTGGCTTTCATTAAATGCATAATTTTTCTGGTGTTTTTGATCTCAAACTCCACCCTGCTGCACAAATGCAATTTAAGCCAAATACCATTTCCAGGGATGAGGTAAATTTAATCTCTTTTTGTTCTGGATGAAATACAACTGATATATTTTTACTATTTTGGTGAAGTCTTCAATAGGACTCATTATCCTATTTAATAGACTATACTTTTCAAAACTGTGTTGGCAATAAAAAGATGGTATCATAAAAATTATATCCACCAAAGTAAATCTTTCTAATAAATAGTTGGCAGATATAAATTATATATAATGAAAACCTCTAATTTATTTTGAGCCCTTAATTTCTTAAAAATGCTTTAAAGAGATATCATCTATATTTTATTCAACCATTTTCTATTAAATATATAGTCTCTGTCAGGCTAATTTCAGTGAGATTGAAGCAGAAATTTCTTCTTCTTTTAAAAATGTAACGTTCAAAGTCTTGTCTGCACTCATTTAGGTATTTCACCAAGTATAATGTTTGTTTTCTGGGAATTCACAATTATTGAAAATCCTCTCCATAATAAATAAGGGCACATATGCATGATACAGTTACAGTAATCATATGTGACACTCTGACACAACAGAATTCACTCCCTTACCAAGCAGCAACTGAATGTCTGCTATAGTCAGGCTCTGTTTTAGACTGGAGGTACAGCAGTGAACCCAAGAGACACAATTCCTAACTCACATAGCTTATTTTTGACAGGAAAATGGCTGCTCATTAACTACTTCCTTCTCACTCACGCAAGTGTAGGAAGCACAGCAAGCACTGTTGCAGCCTGGTGCAGCAGAGCAGTGCCCAGTCTGTGAAAGAGAAGGAACCCAAAGACGACTTTTGTACCATTTATGGAGGCTTGTGCACCCACCTGCATAACCCAGAAAGAGAAATTAGATATTTATAAATTCCTGTGAGAGTAATTGCCAGTACTTAAAATTCAAGAGATTTTTCAGCCTCCAAACTTGATTTTCATTCGTCTGTTTGACTTTCTGTGTTTTGGTAAGCACAAAAGGCAATATGACCTAATGACTAAGAATCTAAGTACTGGAACCAGCCTACATGGGTTCAAGTCCTAGCTCTGCTATTTTTCAGTTCTGGGACCTTAGACATGCGATGTACCTCATTTCTCTCACCTGTAAGATAGAGATGGTGCTGATATTACCTGACTGATAGATACATTGTGGCTTATTGTGAGGATTGCATGAATTCATACATGTAAAATACTTGTAGTGCTGCTTGGCATATAGTAGGCATTCAAAAAAATGCTAGATATTATTATGCATAATAAAAAAATCCCACCCAAGATATATACATTTGGGAATAATTTTCTTCATATTTCTGTTAGAGTAAATTATTTTAGAATTTTCTTTTTCCTTTTGGTGTTGAGTGGAACCTTTATCAGGGATGATAAATGGGACTCAATTTTGATACATAGCAAGAAGGATGCTGTGTTTTAGGGGCTTCTCTCCTTGAAGACTCTCCATGGCTTGGTTCTGGTTCTGTCACTTTTGTCCTGTGGGCTTCAGGTTCCCTATGCAACAAAAACACAGAACAGATGTTATGAGGCTGAGCTAATGGTAGCCCATACCACTGATCTCCTTAACTGATGGGTTCAAAAACTTTTCCCTAGCAATTCAAGAGTGCCAAGAGTGAGTGGGCCAAGAAGGAGAGTTATGGCTCTTTGCAAACCCAGAAGGAGCAGTTCTCAGTCTGCACTTGACATGTCTGAGGGTTTAGAAGCCGATTTGTGGTACGGCTGAATCCCCAGTGTGCTGTGTTCCCAGGGAAGAAAACCAATAACAACAGATCCCACAACTCATACCATTTACTAAATGGGCTTCCTCGCAAGTGGGGCTCTGGGAGGAATCTCACAATTTCCTGCCGCTTTGTCTCCGAAGGGTAAGCAAGGGGAGTTGTTCCCATTTCAGCTGCTTTCGTTTCTTGGGACTGTGTGGAGAGTGTGGCTGTGTCTTTGCTTTTCATTTTTGCTTCCATTCCAACGCTTGCTTTTTATCGGCTCTGCCTTTTGTGCTGCCCGACAACCCTCAAACTTGAGACAAAATTCAGTCAAACTTTTAATTTCACTTTTGAGGGGTTTGGCATGGAAGATCTCTGAAATCTATCTTTCAGTCTCAAGGAAGACAGGAAGTGGAGAGCACATAATAACAATGACCAAAATGAGGCAGGGTGTCACCCCCAGCGAATGTGTTGCAGAAACACTGCAGACTCAGTCTCACCAAGAGTCTTCAAAGAACCATTTATTATCTGATTTAACTAACATTAATTCTTTCCACTTAAATGTGCTTCTGTGTGACTAGCATAAACAGAATTTAACAATTACCTAGGGACCAGATTCCAGTTCTGGTCAGGATTTTGTAATCAAGTCCTTGAAATATATTCTGTCTGACAAACACTTATGCTCTGTAGATCTAACTCACCGCACTTTTAAAGTTAAAAATGACGCAGTTTCATTCTCCAAAATGCAGAAATTCATATTCAATAGCCCTTGACCCTAGTCCCTGATCTTCAATGTTAGTTTTAATATTTTGGGGTCCCATTTATCATTTGAATGAATCCCTATGGCTTGTCAGCTTACCTAGCAGGGAAAAGGCTTGGAGACTTAAATACTTGAGCTAATATTGTCTTGGTCTTGAGAGTATACTGTCATGAGTTGGGTGTTCTCACCCCTTGGGTACCTAATGTTCTCTTTCAGAATATATTAATAAATGATTGAGCTGTCAATTCTAAGAAATCAGGACTGCAATGTATTGATAACTGAGCATTAGGGGAATTATTATTACCAAATACCTTGAAAGAACTAGAAACATGATCCTGAAAATTTCTCCTTTTGATAGGTAAGAAAGCTGAGCCAGAAGAGGTTTTTATAATGGTGGCAATGATATTTTTTTTAAAAAAATTTTAATTTTAAATATACTTTTTAGGACTTTGAGATGATCAGGAGAGAGAGAAAGCTTGGTTTTAGTGAGGGATAAGGAGTATTTGAAGAAAAGATCATTATAAAGGAAATGAGGAAACACGGTTTTTAATAAATCCGTAAAAGCGTGGTAGAAGGGATAGGGGAGGCAGGGGCCCGGATTGCCTGAGACTGCAGTGAGTGGAGAGGAAAGTGGTGGGCACTTAGATCTCGACTCTAGGGCCCAGATAGTTTTTATCACAAGATTATATCACGTTAATTATTTAAAATTAAACCCAAAGGATCAATATGGTCTAGGTGTTTAGTATATATTTCCTCCATTCTTTTTGTTTCACCACCGTTAGATGCCACAAACATATTCCTTGCTTCATATACATGCTTAGTGATGCTCAAACTGGGAGGAAAAGGGGTGGGTAGAATTTGAAAGGGCACATTTAATAAAGAGGGTGTTGAAAATAGCATGAGCACTAACTATGGCAAAAGTCAAGACATCCATGTGTAAGAGTAAATACGCCAGCACTGTGGAAAAAGAGGGAGATACAGCTGGTGAAAAGACAGTTACTTTCTGCACAAGTTCTCAAAGAAACCAAATCTGCTTTTTGGTTTCAGAAGCTCCCAAAGTGCTAGAATCTTGAGAGCTCTGTGGTTCTCTAGTACTGTGTTACCTACATATTTCATGGATGCACTGCCATTATAAAGATATAAAACTCTCCAAGAAGTGAATTTAGCTTCACCACCTTTATTTCATTAGTGTTCATCCAAGATCTAGTATTTTTAAAATGCTGGAATAGCTGTTCTTCTGCTTATTTTAATATGAGGTAAATAAAGCATACTCTCAAGTGTCACCTTGCATGCTGGTGCTCTGAAAACTGAAACAGAAAATGTTTAAGTTATTACCATAGCTGACAGTCATTTTCCAGTTTCCCCTCTGTTAATACGTGATCATTAATGTGCTGTGATAGAACATGTGGCTGTATAGTTTAGCACAGTTTCTTGTTGTTAAAGAAGTTAGGGCGTTTGAGCATGTCTCAAACTCCACAGCACATTCTGGTCCCACCTACATTCCTGCCCAATCCCCTCCCACTATGTATATATACTCTATTCCAGAAATCATGCTAAACTTTTCCCTTTTCTCTCCAAACCTCCCTCAGTGCCTTCGTACTTGCTATTCTCTCTTCCTGGAATGCCCTTCCCCTGTTCTATGACTTGGGATCTACATCTCATCCATTTATTTAAAATTTTGCTTCTTGGGTCGAACCTTTCCTGACTCTCTGGGGCTGAATTAATGAATCACTCCTTTGGGATTGCCAATTCTATATTCTCACAGTATTTTTTTAGCTTTTCTAGTTCAGTAATATGCCACTGGGACATATCTCAGCTAATTGGCATATTTTTTCAATGTAAATAATTATTTAGTGTCATCTTTCCAAAACACTATATTTAATGCATGGATAATTTTAAAACCAAGAGTAGCTTATTATTGAAAGCAAATCTGACTAGGTGTGGTGGCTCAAACCTGTCATTCCAGCACTCTGGGAGGCCAAGGTGGGAGGATCCTTTGAGCTCAGGAATTTGAGACTAGCCTGAGCAAGAGCAAGACCCCGCCCATCTCAACTAAAAATAGAAAAATAGAAAAATTAGCTGGGCGTGGTGGCATGTGAAATCTACTTACCACTTTTTTCCACATTCCAAAGTTGAGTCTGTGAATTTTTCACATTGTTTGTTTAAAGATTCTTTGAGATTACCTTTGGCCTTTGGCAGTAATGTTTAAGGACGTGAGGACTCACTGCTTTTCATAATCTATGCTGGCAATTTAGACTGTTTCATCTTTAGAATTAATAGAATAATCTTGATATGTGTTCAAAAACACCAGGGTTTCATGTTCATTTCCTATTTGATTAAACTTTTGGTTTCATTTTTTCCTTAACTGAGTTACATGTCATTGAAAATTAAGCTACTTCCTGAAAGCTTTAAATGGCCAAATGTTCAGAGTTTGCCTGACAGTCTGTCAGGACCTCCATGTTATCACTAAACCCTTTTAACTTTAAAAAGTCTATGATCTGTCCCCAAATTTGGAAACATTTATTGCCTTAATTGCATGGTTTGTCATGTGACAGCTTTTGACTGCATATGGAACTTTCATTTTAAAGCTTCATCACAATTTATTCTTTCTGAAGGCAGCAAAAGGCAGTCTAATTTTATGGTAATGTTCAATACTTTCATTCTCATGCTCTCTCCCCAACATTTTATTCTTTTAATTTTCTTCCTGGGAGGAAACTGGTGAACCTTTAATGCTTCACAAGAATCAAGGGGAGAATACAGGAGTTACAGATAAAGATCAATATGAAAATTCTAAAGTATTCAGGAGTGAGTTTCAAGATATCTTCCCCTAAACTCTGAAACTTAACTTATCAAATAACAACAAAAAAACGTGGGGGGCCGGGAGGAGGAGAGTTACCTTTGCTCTTGGGAGACACTGGAAAGATGATGGAGGGTAGGAGCAGGGAGGAAGCTAGGATAGTTCTCCCCAGGCCTCTGCTCCTGTAACAGCAAGAGCTGAGAACAGTAGAATTGTCGAATTTTTAACACCAGGATAGATTAAACTGAAGTCTTCATTTTAATGAGAACACTGAGTACACAGTTTGGACAAGGTTAAGGCCATTCCAAAATCATACAGTTAATCGATCTCCAAAACTTGAAAATTTTCAGAGGCATGTGAATTGGCCTGGCTAAAACAGAGGGGATCAGGTTTTATTTAGTGTGGGGAGCATAAAAACACTGATATGTGCAATTGCCTTGGGAGTAAAGATGCACATATTGGTTACATCTGCAGTCCTTCCAAACATTCCCATACATATGGGTGTGAATAGCAAGTAACAATGACTGTGAGATATATATAAAATGAGCTCCATGTTTCAGTAACTCACTTCTAAACCCCACTTAGGTTCTACTTTTAGCTGTATTGCCCCTGGCCTAACATATGCTAACTGAATTGCTTGAAATACCAGGCATGTAACGATAATAATAGCCAAGCAATTTTATCAGTACTCTCTCACTTTTATAATGTATTCTCTATAACAGCACAAACCTTGAAGTGGCCTATTTATTCATCAAATTGGAAACTTTTAAAAATACATTATGACAAGCTCTCCAACATATATAACATAAGAGGGAAAAAACCCCAGAGATAGAATAATGTAGATATTATGTTTGTGGGCATTTAAAAATATTCATGTACATGTATGGAAAATTTCCAGAAACACACTCAAAATATTTAACAGTGGTCACCTCTGTGAAGAGGGACTGGGGGGATGGGGTGAGGGAGAAATTCACTGTTTATCGTCTATAATTTATGTACGATATCCCTGGGTTTTCCCCCCATATTTTGAAATAATTCAATAAACACCTTCATTGCCTGTAGCACATTTCCTATTAAGGGAAGGTCTTTAAGTGAAGTATGGGAAATGGAGTTAATTTTCCCTTTCTTTCTTTTAATTGTATTTTTTTCCTTTTTGTTGCTATGCTCATGGTCTTTTTTCTATTTGCTTTCAGATCCAGTTCTTTCCCTCCCCTGTAGTTTATAAGGTAGGACAGACACCATGTAAGCTGCATCCCCTAGTTCTCTAGCCAGTTGGCTTCCGTTTAAGTTTGACAGTGGGAGGCACTGGAGAGATGATGGAGGGTAGGAACAGGGAGGAAACCAGCGTAGTTCTCCCCAGGCCTCTGCTCCTGTTGGCCACTCTGGTTGAGTCACCTCTACAACTCCAGCTCCCCCCAAATCCCAGCTTCTGACAGACAGACCTGTCAGAGTTCCAGCAATCTTGATGGGCTCCCAGCTTCTAGACTGTAGGAATATCCTCCCCTCCTTTGATCCTTCCAACCTAGGGATATTAGCTTTCTGCTGTTACTAATTCTTAGGTAGCAGCTTTCCCTATTTGCTCTTTCAGCTATTCTAACAGCTTCATAACTAATTCCTATGTTAAATACTATATATTTAATTATATGTCAGGGTTCTATTTTGCTGGCAAGGCCCTAAATGATACAGTCACTATTGAAAATGAGATCTTTCCTTTTCCTACATTTTCCCAAAAATGTTATTATTTGTATATAGGACAGCAGTTAATTTTATATGTGAATTTTATTATTTGTAACATTATGTAATTCCTTATCTTCTTTTTGAAGCTGTATCTAAAGCCTTAACCTGATCTGATGACTTTGGCTGGAAATTAGAACCAAGAACCCTTAAGGCTTCAGTATCCTAATTTGGCTAATTCAGTTTTGATTTCCTGTTTGACACAAGAGTTGTTTGAGAATGTTTCAATTCTTGGTGTGTTGGCCTCAATTTTTATTGTGAATTTCTAGTGTCATGGTATTGTGGTTGCAAAACATCATCTATGTTATTTCACATTTGGAAATGTTTTGAGATTTTCTTTCAGGGCTATTACACCACCAACTGTAACACATTTTTCACGTGCTTTTAAAAGTCGCTTCGATTTTGTGTGTGTGTTATATGTATGTCCACATTATTAATTAATTAATTTATATTAATTAATGTTAATTATATAATTAATTAATTGATTTTACTTAATTTTTTCTGTATTGGTACTTATTTTTAATCTATATCATCTGCCAAGGACTATGTATATGTTTTCTATTACCATTCATTTATGTCTATTTTTTCTAGTTTTTGCTTTATGTATTTTGATACTATATTATTTGTTGCATAGAGATTCAGGATGGTTAGATCTTCACTATAGACTGTACACTTCATCATTATCAAATCCCCTTCTTTGACTAACTTAGTACTTTTTGCCTTGGATTTGAATTTATTAACATGGCCTGGAATATTTTTCCTCTAGTATAACTTCGATTTTTTTCTAATTCATTTTCTTCTCTTCATGGATATACATGTTGAATCTTATGTTTGTCTTCTATGTCCATTTACATTTATCTTTAATTATTCTTTCTAATGATTTCTAATTCTTTATTTTTGTTCTGTTCATTTTACTTGACGTTCTCAAGTCTAACTTCCATAATTAAGTCTGTATTTTTGGTGGTGTTCATTAAAAAATTTCTGCTTCTAAAGTAGATTTTATTTCTGAATGAGTCATATTTATTTCTTCTACTTCCTTGCTGAGTTCTGCCAGCTCATTTTTAATATCCTCCTATTAGCTTGTCTTTTCTTCTTTGAGCCATTCTCTCTTGTTCTAAATACTTTCTTTCAAAAAGGCTCTATTTTCTTTAATTTTTTTTCAATATCACTGAAAAGTATTTGAAGAAAACATATTTCTTCTATAATTGTTATATGTGATTTTTATGTGCCTCTTTTATATTACTTTTCCATTTTTTTCTTGTGCTGTCTCTATGTGTTGGTTTCATGCCAGTTTCTTTCCAATATTTTTCTCATCTTTAAATAGAGCCATTCTTTCAGGGCTAGCTGTTTGCTGAACACGAGCCTGAGAAAGGGCTAAGGAAGTAAGCTGGGAAAGCAGATGGCTTTATTATGGTTATGCTGCTTCAATTCTCTTTGTAAAGTTTCTGCTAGGGGACAGAGTTTTGTTCACTTCTCTCACGGATGTGCCCTTTCAGTTTGCTTATTTTGCCATAGAGCTATGTGTTGGGAATTCATGTTTATTAATTTTACTTTAGCAATTTTGAGAAGCAACCATAAAATAACAATTGATTGCTACTCACCATCTCTCCTGGCCATATTGCCAGGCTATGAGTTTGAAAAATGGTGTGTCTGCCTCATTCCTCATTTGGCCCCACGTTGCCTGTCACTCTACAACTTGCTGTTTCAAATAAGAAATCACTGGTCAGGCGCCTTAGGGCTGTGTCTCTTTCCTTTGTAGAATTCCATGCTCTGCCTGAGGTCTGTTAAGGTATGCATCTATTATGCTCAATTGAATCCAAATCTCACTCTATTCCTCATAGTTTTTGGTTTGGTATTGTAGTGGCTAATATCATTTAAAATGGAATTTCCTTGTTTTTCTTCCTTATTGTTCTTTCCAGCCAGTTGCGGAGAAGAGAATAGAGGTAGAAGCACCTTTACTTTGCAAGCTCTAACTGCAAGTCTGTAGGCCGGTGGTTGTCAGACTTGTAGCATAGACTGCTGGGCTCATCCCCAAGAGTTTCTGATTCAGTGCATCTGGGGAGGACCCTAGAATTTGAATACTGCAAGTTCCCAGATAATGCTGGTGCTGCTGGACTATAGACCACATTTAGAGAACCCCAGCTCTAGGCTATTTATATAATAGTAGCATCAACTCTGGACTGACTTAGTAGGATATAAATTTGGACCCCAGGTTATAAACACCAGTTGGAATTTTGCTTAATTCTTCATGTAAAAAGAGAAACTGATAAATATTTTGTGATATTGCTAAGTAAAAACTTTCTAACAGTTCAGTGAAAATGTTTATGGCTATCGACTCAGTAGGAACAGTTATGTTCACTTTTTTTCTAAAATAACCAGTTTACTCAAGACTGAGCTTTTTCCAGTTGGCCTCAAGTTTTCTAAATGTAGTTTCATTTTCCTTAATGCAGAGTTATTTATAAAAAGCAAAAGGATACAACTTAATGCCTGGGTTTCTGTGTTGACAGTGTAATTAAACAGATTTTTTTAAAAATTTTTTTCTCATTCTACCCTTCCTTTTTGATATTTGCCCCGAACTTCTATACATAGTTTTTAGGTTTGAACTACTTAGTAGATTTCCAACAGACTGAACTGAGCTTTACCGTATACCTAAAAATATTCCACCTGAATGCTTTTCACTCTGACCAATATATTTTCAGTTTCAACAATTTGACAGCTTTCTCATCTCTTATCTCAATTTTCCTCTCTTCCCCAACTTAGGGCAGAGATTGGCCCAGTAAATACCATGTTTCATGCAGCAGAAAGCTCAAACCCACTTGAAATCCTGTGATTCAGGTTCATCTGGAGAAAACTAGAATTTGATGGAGGTAATGAATTTTTTGATTGTGTACTAACAGATGAAACTTCTGTAGCTGTAATAGGCTTTAATTGAGTGAATGATTACTTAAAACTTGAAAATTCAGAAGCTGCATCCGGGAAAATAATTTAATCTTTTGTTCGTGGTGCATGTTCACTTTTTTCAGTGGTGTAATTTCTGCTGCCTGTGTGTTATAAGCTGCTGTACCTACAGAGTTCAAACCTGAATCTATGCTAGGAGCTGAAGGATAATTCTGGCATTTGTTATTCTACACCAGAAATGCCAATTTGTAATAATGGGAAGCTTTGATGATTCAAAAGTGTTATACTCTCCTTTCCAAAAAAATGTAATGCTGTCAATTAGAGGAGGGCAGAATGAGTCTTTAATTTCAGCAGAGGTTCCAGAAACATTTACTGAGTTTATATTGAATTCAGAGCCATATGCCTGGGAAAAGTATTTGAAGATATGCACAGTTGTCAAAAGAGCCAAAAGATCAAGGACACCATCGCATTTTCAAGTCCTTCACACTTCCCCCCCTTTACAATCCTGTCTAATATACCAAGGCCACAACTATGCAGATAGCTGTACATGATTTACAGAAGTACTCACTGAGATCAAGAAGAAAAATAATTAGGGATCAAGTAAGAGGGTTGCTTTAAAAATCAGTCAGAACAAATAAAAAAAAAGTTGGCTAAATAGCAAGATGACAACTGTCAGGCCTTCCAGAACACTGTTGCTCTTTGGGGCCTGACCCCATGGTCTCTGATGCAGCCTGCAGTACGAGTGCCGCCGAGTGTTTCCTGCCACACACTTGCTCCACACCCGGCCACCACAGCCTCCGTCACTCACACGGGAAAGGCCCTTTTCTCTCTTAGTGAAAGGCTGCTGTTGTGCTCATTTGATCAAACCGAAGGTTAAAGACATACAGTTATGTGATGGTCACATTTTCCTTAACTGTAGAACCTTCCTGGGATGTCATTTCAACAGTGTGTCCTTTGCATTTCGGAGGAAGGAGTGGTGGCTGTAGAATTCCCAATATATGGCCCTTGAATTTCTGCTGGTGCCCGGTGAAGCCCTGGGGCAGTGAGATTCTGTGTGCTTTACATTCCTACCTGCATATTTTCTTTTCTCAGTTGTGCCATTATGTAATAAAATTGTTTCTTTTTCTCACTCAAAACACAATACTATTCATAACATTAGCAACTGCTTTACTTATTTATCATCTCTAATTTTCATAAAAATTTTAGTAGTACTGGTCTTAAAATCTCCATTTCACAGATGAGAAACTAAGGTTTAGAGACAAGATCTTCCAGTTAGTATCTGGTGGTATTAGGATTCAAAATTAGGTTTGTCTGAATCCAGAAACCATAGTATCTGCCTTATACCATTCTATGATACTGCTTAGCTTTATTTTTTATTAATATTACATGGAAAAAGTAGAAACAGAGATTACTCTCCTTTGCATTTCTAATATAATGCTATGGTTTAAGACCAGGAGGTCGGTGTAACAGAGTGACTTACTAACTGCCAGGGACTAAAGTGAATAAAGAATGGGCTTACTCAAAGTTCCAAAGTGTCTGTGGTGTGATTTTTCAAACTCCTCAATCCAAGCTGAATGCTGCAGATTGGGTCCACATAAACCCAGCTGACAGAAAGCTGCCCACGGTTCGGGTGGCTAATTTTGTACAAATGATCTTACTTAGAGCTTAGGATAGGAACATCTGACTCCACAAAGGGGCTGACCAGTTGAAACAGTCCACTGTCCTTACAAATCTCAGAGATTTGACCAGGGAAGTAGAAAGCGGATTTAGCCTGGCATGTGAAGCTGCCGATTGAAAACATTTCAAGTATGCAACCTAGACTTGTTTTTCCCCCCCAAAAAGGACTAATATGGAAATCTTGGCTCTTAGAGACCCCTCCGGAAGTTCTTCACATTACTATGAGTATCATTCTTTCTCATAAGCTAAATGTACATGCAACTAAGAAATAAAGCATTCTAGCTATGTATTTGTTAAAGATTAGGCCTGCACTGGAATTTTATAGCATCAATGAGAGAGAGAAAGAGAGAGAGGGAGAGAGAGAGAGAAGGAAAAAACAACAACACAACAACAAAAAACAAAAAAACCCAAACCCAACCAAACCAAAGACATTATTGAATCAAAGTACAGATACCAGTCTGTGAGTGCTAAGTCTTAAGGTTAACTGACCAGTCAAAAACTAGGGCTGACTTGCTGTACAAGGCCTGGATGCCTGGATATTCATGCACCTCTATTTAATCAACATGGCCAGGAATTAGTTATAAATATTGATGCCTTCATTTAAAAAGTAGTAGAGGCCGGGCGCAGTGGCTCATGCCTGTAATCCTAACACTCTGGGAGGCTGAGGCAGGAGGATCGCTCGAGGTCAGGAGTTTGAGACCAGCCTGAGCAAGAGTGAGACACTAT
>CAUYRT010099369.1:0-10897 GCA_963574885.1 Lepilemur ruficaudatus | reverse complement strand
AGAATCTAATGCCTGATGATCTGAGGTGGAGCTGAGGCAGTGATGCTAGTGCTGGGGAGCAGCTGCAAATATAGATTATCATTAGCAGGGAGGTCTGACTGCACAATAAATGCAATGTGCTTGAATCATCCTGAAACCATCCCCAGCTCCCAGTCCATAGAAAAATTGTCTACCATGAAACTGGCCCCTGGTGTCAAAAAAGTTGGGGACCACTGTTCTAAGAGATCTGTAGTCATAGTCCATCTCTCCATTACTATATTGGTTTCCTATTACAAACTTGGTAGATTAAAACAATGCAAATTTATTATTTTTGCAGCTCCACAGGTCTAAACTCAACACAGGTCTATCAGGCTAAAACCAAGGTATCAGCTGGGCTGCATTGCTTTCTGGAGGCTCTAGGGGAGAATCCCTTTCCTCACCTTTTCCAGCTTCAAGAGGCAGCCTGCATTCTTTGGCTTGTGGCCCCTTCCCCCGTTTTCAAAGCCAATAATGTTGCCTCTGTCTGACCATTTTCCTGTAGTCAGAGCTCCCTCTGACCAGAGCCTGGAAAGATTCTCCTTTGGAAAGCCCATGTGATTAGACTGGACTCTCTTAGAAAATCCAGGAGAACTAACCATCTCAAGGACCTTAACTTAATCTTATCTGCAAAACCCATTTGCCATGTGAGGTAAACCTATTCCCAGGGTTCTGAGGATTAGAACATGGACATCTTTAGAGACATTATTCTGTCTACCGCAACTACCAAGGGAAAGGTGCCCCAAAAATGTGATTGTAGAATAAATATCTTCATCATAACTCTACTTCAGGGCCTAAAGTTTCTTATTAACATGAAGTCTTTTTTTCGTATCTAATCTAAATCTCTCTTACTACCATACTTCCAAGTGACTGCAGTCTCAGTCTCCAGCCCTACAGAAACCCCCACCCTAAGGTTTTGATCCTGGGCTGGTTAGAGTTCAGGGCATTTTTGTCATGTTCAAGGTGAGTCCATGGATGATACAAATTAGCTTGCACCAAGCTATCTGATCTGTCTTTCCTTTCATTTCTCCTCTCCCACTACTCACAGGCCCCTCACGTTCCCTCTCACCTGCTCCTATATGAGGCGGCGCTGATCTTTGGTTCCCTCATCAGTGACCTTCCAGGGGAAGTGTGCCCTGTGCCTGCCCTGTGCCTGCCCATCCAGCCCCCACGCTGTCACCCCGAGGCCAACCACAGGCACACACATCCATCCCCACGCTCTAGGTGCTGAGAAGCTTTGAAAACAAAATTCACATGTAGATCTGAGTCTGGATGAGGCGGAATAACCTCTCATTCTCACAATGTTCTTATGCATAAACATTTTAAGCTCGTTCCATTGTCCAAAAGTAAGAAAGAGAATTTAGAATGTCAACACAGCTATTGTCATTGGAAGTTTCTTGAAGGGAAATATACAAATCTAACTCATCACATTTGGTTGATAGATTTGTACACCACGATAGAGCTATAACACTATATATCAGTATATCAAAATGTATTTCACCTCAGTATAATTGACAGAGATCAACAGAAACACACCAAGCCCTTTGTTGCTCTACTGAAACTCAATCCCTTAAAAAAGGTGTGGAGATAAATTAATAAAGTAAAAGAAAACGTAGCTGCCAGGATTACAAACAAAGCTATGACAGAAGAGAGCTCTCACTTATCTGTAATAGGAGATTTTAAAAACTTGTCCCTGTAACAAAGCCGATTTGGCTTACAAATTTTCAATTGTTCCCAGCCTCCCAACAAAAATAAAAGTGATAGGCTCATTACCTATGCAACAGTCCTGTTTCTGTTTTACCAAGTATATGTTTGAATTATAAGGTTTTTTAATGCTGAAAATTATGAAGCCTTTAATGTTACTTTTCTGAGTTGTATGGGAGGCTCCCAGGGGATTTTTTTTTTTTTAACTAAGTCTTTCTCTCTGCTTCCTTTCAAGGGCAGGAATGTACAATACCATCTCCATCCACCTTTTATAGCTCCCTGGACCCTGTGATATCAATACAGTCCACCACCATGAAAATACTTCAAGCCACTGAAAGTCTGAGTTGGGGCCTCCCCATCTCCTCCGCACTTCCACAACCCAAAGAATTGTCTGAGCTTGCCCCTCCCATCCATCTCCGTGGAGTCCAGCCAAGCCCCAGCTCCCCAGGGGTTTCTTCAGGCTGAGATCAGGCCCTAGGGCACTATCTGAGGGATTTTACGGCTTCCCCTCAGTGGTTGAGAGTAGACTGAATTTTATGGGCTGCAACTTGAGTTGGTTTCCTGCGTCCATGGGCAGCTGACAGCTGTCAGGGAGGCAGGCCTCCCTCTTGCCGCTGGCCAGTCCTGAGGCTCATTCACAGAGACAGGGACAGAGTCCAGACTGACAGACCCTTTTGGCTGTTTCTGTGAGGTCCCAGCAAACTAGGTTTGGCTGCAAACAGCCTCTAAAGTCAGCAGAACATGCAGGCTTCTCGAATACCATTGCATCAACTGACCTTGAACTAGACATAGGTCTGGTTAAAGACTGTGCTGTCCCCTCCTGCAGATTGTTTCAGCCAAACATGCTTTTCTTTCATGCCACTAACGTCCGCACAGCTCTTCCCAGTGCTAAAGACTAGGGATGCAGCCCCTGTGGGTTGTGTGCTGCCTAAACCTGCACCGAGAGAGCATTAGGCAGGAAGGAGCTTTGTCATTCAGTCATCATTCATTCGTTCACTGATTCAATAAATAGACATTGAATACTTACTCTGTGAAAAGTACTGTGTTAGGCAATGAAGAAAATAAAAGGAGAACTCACCAGACATCCTGCCCTCAAAAAAGGTTATAGTATCATACTTTAAAAGAGGAGATAAGTCATAGATACAACTCTGTCTATGATGAGATAAAATATAATAGATGCAATGAGAAAAGGACAGGTGGAGCCGTGTGAGTCTTGGGAGTAGCTAGACATCGCTTGCACTTGGAGTATCAAGGAAGTTGTCTCAGGTTGGACTTTCCCCAAAAGCAGATCCTGAGACAAAGATTTGGGCACAAGTAATTTATCTGGGCACACAGGAAGAGTGGAAACCAAGACAGCAAAGGGAAGAAAACCAATAAAGGATCCTTTAACGAGCAGGATACCGCTATGAGCAACTGGGGCTCAATCACATCGGGAAACCTCTGCGGGTGTTGAACATGCCTCAGAGCCGTTGCAATGAGAGATGAGGAAGCTGGAACGTTTATCTCAAAACTCCCATTCCTCCAGGTTGCTCCTGGAGTATTAACTCCATCTGTCCAGCAGCCCAAAATCCCACCGATGGCCAGAGAACACCCTCTAGAGAGGACAGGAAGTTTAGAGAGGGCAGTGTTCAGAGAAACTGCCTTCAGGTTTTCCACATGGGTGTAGGGACCACAAGTGGGGCACTGCCAGCACGTGCTGGAAAAGTCTTCACAGAGCATCAGTACTTGAGCAGGGCCTTAAAGAAAGAATAGGATGTGGCTTGTGGAGGGCAGGGAAATTTAAAGAAAGGAGCAGCCCAAACAAAGTCACAGAGGCAAGTATAAAGGGAAGAGCGAATAATTCAGCAAAGCGGGACCTGTCCAGGGTCCCCATTCAGCCCTGCCTGAGAACAGTGCAGGGATCTTCTGTCCCCAGTGCCAATGCTCTAACACGTGTCAGAAGACACAGAAACAGGTCAGGCCCTGAGTGGGCGAGTTTGACAAGGGCTGAGAATTCTGATCTTAGGAATTTAGGTTTTAGGTCCATAATGTAACCGGATGTCCCTCTCCCCATCAGGGTCAGGAAGCTACACATTCTCTGACACCTGAAGGAAAATTAAGCTCTTTTTCCTTCTAACTGACTTTAATACAAAAAGAGATATCTATGTTCCTAAAACTAACATGTTCCCAAAAATGGATGCAAAGATGTATTTCCCAATGTTGGATCTTATTTTTGATTCAATACAGGAAATTTATCCTTAAAGCCATTTTTACTATGTAAAATAAGAAATCATTTGTAATGGGAATTTCAACTTTCTTTACATTCAAATCACCACCACTATCTTACGTATCTGTTGAATAAATCTTGATGATCTTTGAGTTTTCTTAGGGTGGAGCACATTCATTAAAAATGTTGTTTATCAACCTGGATGGAACTGAAGACTATTATTCTAAGCAAAGTATCCTACAAATGGAAAAACAAACACCACATGTATTCACTATTAAACTGAAACTATTTGATGAACACTCAGGTGCACATGTGGTAGTAAAACTCAGCAGAAACCAAGCAGGTGGGAGTGGGGAGGAAGGGACAGGTAAATTCATACCTAACAGGTACAATGCACACTATCTTGGTGATGTGCACACTTTTAACTTTGACTCAAATGTCACAAAAGCAACTCATGTAACCAAAATATTTGTATCCCCATAATGCTCTGAAATTTTTAAAAATTATATATTAAAATGACTAATAACCAAAAAAATGTTTATCATTCAGTTCAGCTCAACAACCCTTTATTGAGGACTTACAAGGAGAAGGCAAGCACTGGGCTAAATGTCAGAGATGCAGCAGTCAGTGTGGTGCAGTCCCTGTGGGCTTCAAGGAGGTGGTATCATCATATATTTTTTCACTGAATATCATAGTGGGGGATATGTAGTTACTATAGAAAGCAGAAATTTTTTAATGCAGTACTGAAAGGGTCAAGGGGTAGTAATTTTATGGACTAATAAAAGAAATATTGACCCCAGTAGATCTTTTTGGATGATTTGCATAAGGTACAAAACCATAAGATCCACACTTGTTTTCTTTAACTGAAATTGAAAAACAATGTGTCAGACGAACAATCTTTACATTTACTGTCTCTCTAAACAAATATTCATAATTTTATTTCTTTGAAAGAATTTCTACTGCATTGTAGAATCCTCTACACAAGTCAAATTCCAGTTGCTCTTCAGACCACTTCATCCCCTTCTAATCATCTCAACTTTGATCAAATTAAATAGATCAAAATCCTTGAGTTTTACAAAGAGAAGCCATTGGAAAAGAAAGCAGGAAAATCCGTGAAAATATTTTGCTAACATTCTTACCAACAGTGTGAGACCCAGCCTGGCTTTCCACCTCAGCAGAACAGGTCCTCTCACTGGGGCCATGTGCACTCTGTTTGCAAGCCCATCCCACTCCCAGTTCTAAACCTGAGCTAGGGCAAAAAGATTTAGAAGGTCTCTTTGTGTGCCCACTCTACACTGAGTGCATTAATGCAACTTACCTCCCAGAGCTAGGTAGTGTTAGCCCTAGTCACAGGTAAAACATCTGTAGATTTTACCAAATAGTATATAGCAAGTCAGTGATGAAGCCAGGATCAAACCCAGGTCTATATGACTCCAAAGCCCACGCCCCTTCCACTGCACCATACTGCCAATGGTACGCCCTCACCCTACTCTCATTCTGAGTATCTGTCTTCTTGGAGCCCTAACCTGGTGACTGGCCCCTTGCTACCCACTAACTGGGTGCACAGGGGAAATTCAGAACACTACCATCCCAGTACCCCCCATTGCCAGGACCTGCCTCTTTACAGGGTACCCCACCCCACCCCACCCCACCAGCTACTTTGTCTTAGATTTTCCTTCCTGACTTCATGGCCGGGCTGTGCCAGGCTATTTCCTTACTCCTTGGAATCTCTGCTGCACTGGCCAGAGCAGGCCTCCCTCAGCCCCTGATGGCTGTCCAGGAGCAGGTGTGGAGTTCCCCCCAATCTGCCTCATCTTCCTGTGAGCACCTGATCCAGGGCAGTGTGAATCCCAAGAAAGGACAGGAAGTTTCATGACACCAGAGATGGCAGGTGATACACTATGCCAGAACCATCCATGTCTAAGAGGCTGAGCAAGAGGCTGCCCTCCAAAAGAAATGAGTGGGCTTTGACCAGAACTTTCTAAAGTTCTAGTCTTAGACCCTAGAAAAGTATTCAACTTTCTCCAAACTTTGCTTAGAAATTCATTTCCCATGGACATCCAGGGCCAAACCAGCAGTAACGAAAGCTGGAGAACTAAAGCAATTTTCCTGAATAGCAGTCAGCAGCCTTTCCAAAGTGAAGTACCACACCAGGCTGCTGCCCCCTGATGTTCAGACATGACTGGGTGGGGTGATGAGGGCCCACATTTCTCAGGGTGTGGGGAAGCGTGTCGACTCTCAATGAAAACCACATGCTGTAGGTTCCTACCCCAATTTAGAAGACCGTTTCTGTTCAAAGCTGGCTCATTCCGTCTCAGAAAGCACTCTGGCCTCCGATTGTCTGAAGCCATAGCTATAGTAATGAAGTGGTCTGTTGAGCTGAGGTAGTTCTCTAAACACCTCAGCGCATCCAAGCAAAATATTTTCTCTTTAATACCCAGGTAGGGGAGACCAAAGCGGGATGTTTCCTTTCTTGCATGATCAGGAATCCCACAGATTTTTAGTGCTTCAAAAAAAACAAAGCCCATGATTCACCCAAAGAGTGGTTAAAAGAGATTTTCTCAAAGTTGAAGGAAATAATGAGAGGATTATATCGTCCCCAGTATACTCTTGAGCATCCTGTAAACACAAAGTTTCTTCAATCCAAATACGTTTATATATACATTTTCTGATTACCAAAATAATACATATGTATGGTAGAAAATTAGGAAAGTATAGGAAAGCACATGTTAAAATTTAAGTCAATCATAATCCAGTAAATCAGAGAATGTATTCCAGTCCTTTCTGTGCATATACGTTTGTCACTCCTGGGGTTTTTTTGTTGTTGTTTTTTACAAAAACAGGTGCATAGTGTATATACTATTTGTGTCCTGTTTATTCCACTTAATTATATATCTTAAATAGTTTTCCAGGACACAATTTTTCTTCCACAAGATAATTTTAATGGTAATGTAGTATTTACTGTTGGATACTTAAGTTGTTTCTAATTTTCTCTACTAGAAATAACATTGGTGGTAAAAGTTCTTGTGCTTAAATCTCTTTGTGTATCCGTCCCTGAAAATTAATCCATGGAGGTGGAAAAAGCCAGAGAATATTAACGTTTTTAATATTGATTTATATTAACAAATTGTCCATCAAAAATTGTACACAGTTATAATGTGTATACTATTCCCTGCACCTTTGCCAATGGTGGGCATTTCTTGTTTTTCCAAATGAATAGATAAAATTAAGAGCTCATTGCTTTAATTGGCATTTTTTTGTTTACTTGCAAGATTGACCAATTTATCATGCGCTTTTTGGACGTTTGCTTAAATATTTAAAGCCTATATCATTTTTTTATATTGCGATATTTGTCTTTTCCCTATTAGTTTGGAAGTTTTTCTTTCTTTCTTTCTTTCTTTTCTTTTTTTTTTTTTTTTTTTAGAGAACTGGCTAGAGTGTAGTGGTATCATCATAGCTCACAGCAACCTCAAACTCCTGGGATCAAGTGATCCTCCTGCCTCAGCCTCCTGAGTAGCTGGGGACTACAGGAGCACAACACTGTGCCTGGCTAATTTTTTCTATTTTTAGAAAAGATGGGGTCTCACTCTTGCTCAGTCTGCTCTGAAATTCCTACCTCAAGTGGTCCTCCCACCTTGGCTTCCCAGAGTGCTAGGATTACAGGTATGAGCCACTGCACCCAGCCTGGAACAATTCTTTATACATTAAAAATATTCACCCTTGATCTACCATATCTATGGCCAATATTTCCCCCAGGTTATCATTGTTTTTTAATATTATTTAGGGTATTTTTTGCATTAGTTGCAATTCATATGACATTTTGCAAGTGCTCCAAATAAGAGGTAAGAATCTTTCTGCATATAGACCCTACTACCCACTGGGGGGCTCCAGTCACATTGGAAGCTATTTGAGTACCACCCCCTGAAATGCATAACAGAACACAGTGGCTCTAGATTCCAAACACACTGTCCACAGAGACAGGAACAAAAGGAAAAGCTGCCGAGACTAACTCCAGAGTGCCTACCTGACCAAAGTAATTTCTGACCAGTGATATAGGACAGGGTGCAGCAAAATTTTTCTATAAAGGACCAGCCAGTAAATATTTTAGGCTGAGAGGGCATAAGTCTCTGTTGCCATTACTTAACTCTGCCATTGTAGCATGAAAGCAGCCATAGATAATAAACAAATAGAATAGCTTTATCCAAATAAAACTTTATTCACAAAAACACTACAATTTGAATTTCATGCAATTTTCATGTGTCACAAAATATTATTTTTCTTTGATTTTTTTCAGCCTTTTAAAAATGTAAACAGCATTCTTAGCTCATGGGCAGTACAAAAACAGGCAGTGAGCCAGATTGGGCCCAAGAGCATTAGTTTGCCAATCTCTAATGCGGCATGAATGCCTGGTTCGTACAGATCTGCTAGAAAAGCCTGAGGAAAAGGACATGTTTTGATTTGTGAGCAGAAGAGGTGTGTACCACTTCCAAGTGGGATCTTTAGAAGCCAGGACATGGCTCCACCATAGTATCATTTGCCTCACTCCTACCAGCAACCCCGCTGGTCAGCCTGGACCCCAGAGTGAAGACAAGTAAAGTGGGACCACAGCCAACCTACGATGAACATCAAACCCAATTGAGAAATAATTCTATGATAAAAGCCACCAGGACTTTGGGATCATGTTGTTACTACGCGTACTTTAGCTTGTGCTGACTGAGACACATCTGAACAGCGTATTTTGCATTTGTACTTGCTTGGTGCCTAGAGGCACTTCAGTTTAAAAGTTCCTTTTCAAGTCATTTGAGCTTCAGTTTCTTAATACTATGTACCCTCACAAGGGTGTTACGAGGATTAAAATGAGTTAAGATATATGAAAGTGCGTCATAAATTGCAAAGCATGATAGAAAGGTTTTTATTAATTTTAATATCAAATAGCCATAAAATAAAACAGATTTTACCAAGTTCTACTACAGAAGTAAAAAGCTCTATGGAAAGGAAGGTGCTCAAGATGACTAGCGTCATAGAAGTCTTCAGGAGACAGTGGCATTTGAACTAGGTATTGAAAGACCGGCAGGATTCTGGTAGAATCATGCACCTGGGCAGGTAGACACAGTCCCGCCCTGGCACGGTCTTGAATGCCCTTCGTCCCTGCCCTTGTTTGAGGTCCTGAGACTGGGATCTGTTCCTCTTTTCTCTGAGAAAGAGAAAAAACGTTCTATTTCAGGTAAACAGTGTGTACTAGAAAAAGACTCTGAAATGTTCCTTCTGAAATCTGATGTGATATTTCAAATTATTCCTCTCAACTCAGAGTAAAGGCAGCCTGGAGGAGTTAGCTACATAATTGCTCTTTTAACAGTCCTGGCCACCCTTAGCACATTTAATTATTCCATAATTACTCATATTTATGTTCCAATGTGGAAATTATATGTGGATTATTGATCTTTATGATGAATATAAAAGAAAAGCAGTCATTACTCTCTGTCCCCAGAAGGTCTCCCCCATTTGCCGGTAGGACAAACAGCTCCCTCTGGACAATGGGGAAGTTGAGGACCAGCCTGGAGCCCAGAAGTACCACAGCTGTGAGCTTAGAGGTCTTGCAAAGGGTGCAGGTACATTGCCAGACTTAATTCACCTTCCATTTATCTTACCCGGATTCACAAACCACAAATGCTCCCTGAGACACCCAACTGTTTAGTTAAAAAAAGGCTTGCAAAGCTCAAATTTCATCAAAGTAAGAAACACTCCAGCATACTTTTTCTGTTCCTTTCAGTCCCACCTCAGAGCTCATTTTTGCACTATAAAAATAAATGTAAGCTGTAAATCTATTGAGCCATCCACTAGACTCAAAGTCGGTGTTAGCACCACGGTACTCTACCCTTACAGCTTCAGTCAGACCCTTAGCATCTCCTACATCATGGATCTGCGATTAACAGGAAAGGCAATCAACAGCAATTAATGGGAAAATCGCACAAATAACACTGACATACCACAGGTTTATGCATCATCAATCCTGTGGTCACCAAAATAATACCAGAAAGGAAGGGGAAGGCCAGCTCATAGCTGCCACTGCTGCTTACAACACTTGACTTTGTGTTCCTGTAAGAACACAAACTTTCTGCAATTCTAAAATTTTACTATGAGTTTTATGAAATAATTTGAGGAGAGTTGAATTTCTGTAAGACTAGTATTTCATAGGCGAGGAACTGTCTGCTTATATTCAGTATTAAATCTCAGACCTTATCTATCCCAATGGACCCCAGAAGTATCCCAAGTGCCCATGAAGAGCACCACTTACATCCCTGGTGACTTTTTTAAGAGTCAGCAAGTGTAAAATAAAGCTCTCAGGCCCTTATTCCTCAGCATCTCTGACTGAGAGACCATTATGTTCGTACAAAGCCTCTTCTCCGGGATCTTATAATATTGTTGGGAACAAGACAGAGATAAGAAACAGCACTAAACTCGAGTGGCAATACAAGCAACTTCAAAACCGTACAGGTTCAAACAACCAAAGAGCAGTTCTTTTTTTTAAAATTTCAGAATATTACAGGGGTATAAATGTTTTAGTTTTGTACAGTTTGAGTCAGTTCTAAGTGTGCCCATCACCCAGATAGTGTGCACTGTACTCGTTAGGTGTGATTTTACCCGCCGCCATCTTATCAAAAAGACACTTGCTCTTAAATGTTAATTGGATCACCATTCACAATTGCAAAGGTATGGAGCAGTTCTTCAATAATTCGGAATAAGAGAGAAATCTCTGTGGTCTAGAATGGCCATGGGGATGCCTAGGTAGAAGACGGGAACTGATCCAAGGCAGGATGGGGATTTTTTTTTTTTTTTTTAAGAAATGGGCAGACAACATTCCCAACATTCCCACTATACCCACAATCTCAGTGGAAGGATGAGCTTAGAACCCTGAGACCTGCTATATCTGAGTAGGGCCCACAGACAAGTTGTGCAAGATATGATTTAAAA
>CAUYRT010099368.1:0-25869 GCA_963574885.1 Lepilemur ruficaudatus | reverse complement strand
TCTCACTCTGTTGCTCGGGCTGTAGAGTGCTGTGGCGTCAGCCTAGCTCACAGCAACCTCAAACTCCTGGGCTCAAGCAATCCTTCTGCCTCAGCCTCCCGAGTAGCTGGGACTACAGGCATGCGCCACCATGCCTGGCTAATTTTTTTTTACGTATATTTTTAGTTGGCCAATTAATTTATTTCTATTTATAGTAGAGACGGGAGTCTCACTCTTGCTCAGGCTGGTCTCGAACTTCTGACCTTGAGCGATCCACCCTCCTCGGCCTCCCAGAGTGCTAGGATTACAGGCATGAGCCACCGCGCCCGGCCCTATATACATATATTTTTAACCAAAAAATTACCATTGCCATTCAGCTTATGATATTTATTTATTTATTGTTCCTTCATTTCTGACTTATTTGAAAGACATATACTGTATTATTTTTTCCTTTATTCTTTGGTTTACTGTAAAAAGTATACTATATTTAAGAGTAATACAGCCTAAGATTGGATGCAAGTATGGTTCAACATTAAGAAGCTGAAGGGAGAAAAATGAAACATAATCATTTCCATAAATATATCCCTTCTCATAAGAATAGCTTTTGATTAAGCTGAAGACTTGTTCCTAATAAAAACAAGTAAAAAGCAAGTTTTGCAGTAGACAGAAACTTCAAGATTATACACGCAGAGTATACACATGTGGCTTAAACTATGGCTGAAACTTAAAGGTGGTGGAGAACAGCAGAGGATAGTTAGGGCTGTGGGAGATGCACCAATGAATGCCTCTGGCATAGAGCTTCAGGGTTAGAAATCAAAAACTAGAAACTCAGCCAGGCACGAAGAGCAGCCACTTGCTGAGAGAGGACACCTTCTTTGTCTTTATCTGTTGTAAAGGTATTCATCCGATACTCCCCCCGCCATTCATTGTAATAAAGCATATCATTTATATATGAATCTTATATTCCTCAAAGATCTAGGCCCCCAAAATGATCAGTTAAGTGAATTCTCTTTATTTTAAGCTTACTTTCTGAAAATGAAGAATAAATCAAAACCATCCTATCCTTAATTTCTCAGCATGAACAGTGTGAGGTTATAATTGTCCAGATTTCCCTGGAAACAAAAAAATTAAAATGAATTCGTTTTTAAGGCATGGGGTCTGCACTAGGTTGTTCTGCCTTTTTTTTTTTTTTTTTTTGAGACAGAGTCTCACTTTGTTTCCAGGGCTAGAGTGCCGTGGCATCAGCCTAGCTCACAGCAACCTCAAACTCCTGGGCTCAAGGGATCCTCCTGCCTTAGCCTCCGAGTAGCTGGGACTACAGGCATGTGCCACCGTGCCCGGCTAATTTTTTCTGTATATTTTTAGTTGGCCAATTATTTCCTTTCCATTTTTAGTAGAGACGGGGTCTCACTCTTGCTCAGGCTGGTTTTGAACACCTGACCTTTGAGCGATCCGCCCACCTCCGCCTCCCAGAGTGCTAGGATTACAGGCATGAGCCACCGTGCCCGGCCGGTTGTTCTGTTTTTATTTCACTTGATTGTCAACAGCAACCGTGGCAGCTGGACAGTATTGAGTGCATGTTTGAAACAAGGAGACAGAGTTTGAGGAGGAATTATCCCCACTACCAAAGAGTTAGAAAAGTAGCAGAGCCTCGATTTGAATCCTGATGTATCGAATCCAGAGCCCATGTTTTTTTGTAACACTGCATCATACCCACATTAGAGCAGTCCAATTTAAATATAATGGAAGCAACAAATAGGGACCATGTATGTAATCTAAAATATTCTAGCCTTGTTTTTTTAAAAAAAGAAACAGGTGAAATTACTTTTGGTAATGTTTAATATATATCTAAGATATTTCAATATATAACCATCATAAAATTAATAGTTTACATTCCTTTTCTTAGTACTAAGTCTTTGAAACTTGGTTATTATTTTACTTGTAGCCCATTTCAAGTGCTCAGTGACCACATGTCACTAATAGCTATCATATTGGACAGCAGAGTCACACGTTATGAAAGCCTATGCAAAAATCTACATTTAGAAAACATGTGGCCAGGTGTGGTGGCTCATGCCTACTAGCACTCTGGGAGGATTGTTTGAGCTCAGGAGTTTGAGACCAGCCTGAACAAGAGAAAAATAGAAAAATTATCCAGGCATGTGCCTGTAGTCCCAACTACTCAGGAGGCTGTGGTAGGAGGATTGCTTCAGCCCAAGAATTTGAGGTTGCAGTGAGCTATGCTGATGCCACTGCACTCTGGCCAGGGCTACAGAGTGAGACCCTGTCTCAAAAAAAAAAAAAAAAAAATGTCTACATTCTTTGTAATATTCCCTAGCAATTTAAAAACATGGCTATTCAGCTTCTTTATATTTAACATGATTAATGGAGCCATGATTTATATAACCTTATTCTGTCTTCCTTATATGCACTTTGATGTATTAATAGTACATGTATTTTTGAGGGGTGATTTTTTTTTTTAAAGTGGTACTGATGGATTCATATAGCTCTGTCTTCATTTTTATTTTGTCTCCCTACTGTCAAGTAATGGTGCATGATTTTTTTAAAAAGAGATTTAAATATATATTTCATTGGGTACTCTGGTGGGAGAGAGGAGAAAAACTTTAGTTAAGGAAGATCCCTCTGAGGAAGTGACATTTGAACTGACATCTGAATGGTAAAGGGTCAGCCTTGAAAATTTTGAGGAAAGCCAATTCTAGGCACAAGAAACAGCCTGAGCTAAAACTCCCACTGACATAGTAATTTTTTTAGCATATTTGAGAAGTAGGAAGAAGGTCAGCACTGATAATGCATACTGAGGGCAGGACAGGCAGGATATGAGCTCGGAAAGACAGGCTTGGGCTAAGTCACCAATTCTCAAGCTCTTTGGTTTTAGGATCCCTTTACACTCTTAAAAATTATTAAGGACACCAAAGAACAATTCTTATGGAATTAAGAGTTTTATAAATGTCTTTAATGACTGGCTTAATGAAAAAATAGCTGGATTCTTATATCTGCTTCTGCATTTAGTCCTTGTAATATCATTTATCATGTAATCTCAGTAAAAAGCCACTGTACACTCATGAAAGAATAAGTGTGAAGAAGGCAAATAACGTGTCGTTATGATTATGAAAATTGTTGTAATCTCTTTCCTCCTCCCCCTCTCCCTACACACCCAAAAAGGTCTCCAGAACCCCCAAAGGTCCCTAGACCGTACTTTAAGAACTGCTGGGTAGACTGTAGCATTTAAGCTAAGGGAAAGAGTTGTTTTTTTATTTTAAGAGCAATAGGAAGCCATTAGAGAAGTATAAATAGGTCTGTGGCTTGCATCTGTAATCCTAGCATTTTGGGAGGCTGAGACAGGAGGATCACTTGAGGCCAGGAGTTCGAGATCAGCCTGGGCAACATATGGAGACCCTGTCTCTACAAATAAAAATAAAAATAAATAGGTCTGTGGCAAGATCTATTTTAGGTTTGTAAATCAGCATTTTGGATGCTACATGAAGAATGGATTCAAGAGATGAAAAGCAGAAGCCAAAAGAGTAATTAGAAGGCAGATGCAGTAGTCCAGGTGAGAGATGACAGTGGCTAAAATACAACAGTGGAGATGGGAGAAGGGATATATTTTAGAGTTGTACTGTTAGGATTTACTGATATATTTGTTCTAGAAGGTTCTTTGTTCCAGAAACATTGTAGCACAGATGCATCAATGGCTGGAACCAGAAAGTTAGGGTTTGAAACTTAGGAAAGCCATTATTAAGTAGCTGTTTGAGAAATTGATCACATTTCTCCTTGTCTCCAGGAAAAAAATGTGAGGATTATATTTGACTAAGAAGACTTGAGTTGCTTATTGTCTGACAGTCTCAGATTCTGAATTCTCTGACTTGGACTGCCTATGAGTGGCCAGGATAGTAATGCTACACAATGTTAAGAGGTTGAGATTTGGTAGATTTAGATTGTGGTAGGAGTAACCCCCCCATAAGAAGGCAAGATGCTAATCAAATGTAATTTAAGTCGTTTCTGTTCATGTGAGAAATATTAACTTGATGGAGACTTCAAACAGATGGTGTGCAGTTGGAGTAGATAACTGTATTATTCCAAATAAACATTTGCTGGAGCTGGGAAGCAACAATCCATATTTCACTTTTCCCTATTTACATTATCAGGTCAGCTGTGTTGCTGCTGCTTTTAACTTGCATTAAGGTTATCAACAGGGTTTTGATGTTGGCAGCCAATTACAGCATATCTTTAAATATTAAAATCATTAGCATTAGAAAAGACCCGTTAGTTACTTTCAACCTATAGTGGCATAATGACTGTTAATGCATTCCTGGTGGATAGCTATCAGATAATACCTTATGCTTGAATAGTCTAATACAGTCATTTTTGAAATCTGTTACTTTATTTACTTTTCAATACCTGCCTGAGGAAACTAAGGGTCTGATGTGATTTGTCTAGGGTTCCACAGTAGCTGATAAATTAGCAGAAGAATCAGAATTCACAGTGACATCTTCCAGTTTCATGCCCAGTCTTCTGTTTTCCACAGTAGTCTGCCTTTGACTACTCAAGAACATAAATCCTCAGCTGGTCTGTAATTTGGTTTATTTGCCAAAGTATCCTTTTCATCTTTTGCTGCAAACAGGCTTTTCATATTTACTGTATATTCTTTTCAGCTAAGAGATGGTCTTAAATTGAAGGAGGAAGGAAAATTTTGTATTAACCCTCATCTGGCCTGAAGTACAATAGCCATTGTACTTGTCCTAAGAAAGTTTTGGAGTGTGATTTGTGATTTAAATGTTTTTATGTCATTTGTTACAAATAATTTTATAATTGTTTTTACCTTCTTTGCAACTATGTTGTGTTTTTTTTGTTTTGCTTTGTTTTGTTTTTGAGACAGAGTCTCAGCCTAGCTCACAGCAACCTCAAACTCCTGGGCTGAAGTGATCCTTCTGCCTCAGCCTCCCAAGTAGCTAGGACTATAGTCATGCACCACCATGCCCAGCTAATTTTGTTTTTCTAAGTATATTTTTAGTTGTCCATATAATTTCTTTCTATTTTTAGTAGAGGTGAGGAAAGTCCAGGAGAAAGGCCTCAGAAGAAACCCTGCTTATACCTTGATCTCAGGCTTCTAGCCTCCAGAATCATGAGAAAATAAATTTCTGTTGTTTAAGATACCCAGTCTATGGTATTTTGGTGTGATGGCCCTAGAAAAGTAAATACCAAAAAGAACAATCCCACAAAAACTAACTGTACTGTTTTTCATATTCTGATCTAGGAAAGTAACATCTTTCTTACCATGTTTCTTTTCCTGTCCTCCTTTCCTGTCTTTTTATATCTTCCTTGTGAATGAGATTGTCCAAAAAAGGCTTTGGTTTAGATGGAAGGTGGCTTTGGGTAGTAGAGCCTGGCTTTCTAGAATTAGAAGCTGGAAATAATCAGCCAAGAAATATAAAGCAGAATTTTCTGTGGAACAGCATTCTCCATGTAGAACATGGAAAATGATGAGATTTAGGGGATCATAAACATAATCTTCAGCTTTATGACTCATCCAAATTAAAGGGTTACTATCTTGAAGAAGATGATCTGAATAGACTATTAAAGTTTAAAAAAAGATTTAATGTATGATAGTTACTAGCTGTTCTTTGTCAACACTGAATATGGAGTAAAAGTCATCAGGCTAAAAATCAGCAGACAAAATTTAATCTAGTTGTATTTTGAAACATCATACCATTTCCTCTGAATCTCCCATGGCTGGAATTTCTTCATGTTTATACTGGTAACTTCCAGTTCTAGACCACACTGTTATTTTCAACTCCAAATTTCTGGATTTAACTATCAATGGGGAATCTCCACTTGGCTCTCTTAGAGGCACTACAAAAGCAGTATGTCCTATACCGAACTTACCATCTCCCCCTCCAATCAATATATTCTCCCTCTTCGTGGTCAATAATTCCAGGTGTTACCCTGACTCCTGCTTTTCCCTTAGCTTCCACATCTAATCTATCAGTAAGTCCTCTATATTTTAATTCTAAATATTTTTGAAATTCACCCCCACCCTTCCATTCCTATTGCTACTCCCGTCTCAGGCCACCGTCATCTCGCACTGTAACATCTCATAAGTAGTCTCCCTGCATTACATTCTCACCATTTTCCTCTTCTTTCTTTTCTTATGAAATATTTCAAGCTTACAGACAGACAAAAGCACAGTATAATAAACTCATATACCTTCTCTTAGCTTTGTCAGATCTTAATGTTCTGTCATATTTTTTGTTTTAGATCTTTGTGCCTGATTTCATCCATTTCCTTCTCTTTGCAGAAGCAGTCATTATCACTGAAGTTTATTCTCTAGCATGTTTTTATATTTTATTGCGTATACATGTCTCCCTTAACATGTAAATTGTTCTTTATGTTTTTAGACTTTATAGAAACGTCACTACCCATATATTTTTTCCTGCAACCTTTTTTGTTAACCCAATATTACTGCATTGCTTTGGAATTTACCTTTTTGGTACATGTGGCCCTAGTTCACTTATTTTAACAGTATTGATTATTTGATTTATGAGCACACCTCAATCCATTCATTTGTTGCTGGACATTTAACATGTTACTTTTCTACATAAAGTTTATTATCTGCTCAAGTTACACCAGAAATCTTGCTAATCGTAGTAAGAATTGCGTTGAATTTATATATCAAAATGAAGAGAAATAAAATAATTGTGATAGTGAGTCTTTCCATCCATAAGTACAATAGATCTCTCCAGTTATTTGGTTCTCCTTTTGTCTTTCAATCTGCTCATGTTATATTCTTCGTAAAGGCCTTCCATATCTTGTGTTAAATTTGTTCCTAGGTAGTTTTGTTGTATATTTGAATTGTTTTGAAATTACAGTTTCTGTTTGTTGGTGTGCAGGAATGCAACTAATTTTTTTTAAGAGATTGGACTTCTCTTTAGCAACTTTACTGAACCTGCATAGTAATCCTGATAATTGGGTGATAAATTTCTTTTAAATTTTCTGTATGTAAAATTATCTGGTTTGTACAAAATGACAGTCTTGTTTTTTTTTCTTTCTAATCCTAAGCTTTTTGTTTCTTTTTGTTGCACTACTATGGCTTAAATCTTAAGCCATAATAACTAAATGTTAACTAGAATCATTGATACTGGACATCTTTACCTGCTTTCTGAGTTGAAAGGAATGCTTCTAATATTTCATCAGTAAGTATGATATTTTATATAGGTTTTTGGAAGAGACCTTTTATTTATCAGGTTAAGGAAGTGATCTATGTCTAGTTTTCTTTATATTCATGAGTGGAAGTGGGTTTTACCAAATGCTTTGTAATTATTGAGATGATCCTAAGATTTTATTTTTTAATATGTTAATATGGTGAATTATATTGGATTTTTGAATATTAAATTATCTTTGTGTTCTTGGATAAACTCAACTTGATCATCATTTTCTGAAGAATACAATGTTGGGTTTGGTTTACTATTTTTTTCTCATCATTATAATATAATTTATATACAATAAAACTTACCCATTTTATATATATACAATTGTAGTTTTGGCTGTTGTATATAGTTGTGTACCACATTACAATCAAGATGTAGAACATTTCTAATCACTATACAAATATTTATCATGCCCTCTTATGTGCCCCTTTATATTCAGTTTCTTCCCACTGATCTGCTTTCTATAACTAGTTTTGTCTGAAGTTTCATATAAATTTGATAATGCACTATATAGTTTTTGATGTCTGGCATCTTTCACTTACCCTAATGCTTTTGACATTTATCCATGTTGTTGGGGTATATTTATCAGTATTCTGTTCCCTGGTTGGTATGTTATAATTTGTGGGTTTTGATGACTAGTATGTTGAGCATCTTTTAGTATACAAATATCAGTCACTTGTATATCTTCTTTTGGGAATTGTCCATTAAATCTTTTTTGCTGATTCCCAAAACTGGATTATTTGTTATTATCAGTTGTAAGAGATATTTATATATTCTGTGTGTCTCTATGTCTGAGGTCTCATGGCACTGATAAAAGACAGAGAACAGAGGTAACTTGGGAGGAAATTAGTATATTCATGAACCAAATGATCCTTCGTAGCTATGCCAGTCATCTCTGAGGCTCTTCCAAAAATCAGACAGACTTAAGAGATGTACCATAGGCTCTGTAGGTCTGGGAGTTTCGTGCTTGAGATCATCAATTAATAACATTCAGAGTGTGTGTGTGTGTGTGTGTGTGTGTGTGTTTTAAAAAGCTGAGTGAAGAAGAAGAATACTTTCTTCTCTAGACACTTAATTTTCTGCCCCTTTTTAATGAAGATAGAATTACAATATTCTCTTCCTATATGTAGTCTTCCTTTTGTTCTGGTATTTATTTTGTTACTATAATTAACATCTCCCTGATTTGATTTAGATACTTTTCCTGACTTTTACAAGTATATGCCTTTGCCCCCAAAGTGAAGATAGCTTTTTTATTATTATAAAAGGAAAAAAAAACTTGACCGATATACCAAGTATTTTAATTAGAAAATGATCAAGCCTACAACTCCCTTAGCCCCCGTCTCCCTGGATAAATACGTCTACCAATTTGTTGTATATCCTTCCTGGCTTCTAAAAGAGAGAGAGAGACAGACAGAGAGAGAGAGAGAGAGAGAGAGAGAGAGAGAGAGAGAGAGAGAGAGAGAGAGAGTGAGTGTGTGTGTTGTATGTATCACATAATTGGAATCCTACTTTAATTTGCTGAACTGGGTTAGATAAAAATAGGACTAACCAAGAGTTGGTTGGGACTTTGGAGAGGTGAAGGATGTGATGAAAGGCATGGATGTCACCTTTTCAATGTGGATTTAAGTACAGGTTTCTTGAGAGTACATTCCACCTTACCTTCTTACGAGGCTACGCCATCATCTGAGCCCCTGTTCATCCATTAAGAGATGGTACTTTGGGAAAAACTCTAAAACTGTGTTTGTCCTCTGCTCTCACACCACAATAATCATCTATACAGAAGAAGACTTCTATGACCAAATGTGAGAGTTTCCCCCCCCCCACACCAAGCAGTAGACACCACCTGGGTGTCCTCTGTTTCAATTCAAACACTATCTACTTGGAAATAGCATCAGATCCTACAGGATAAGGGCTCAGTCCCCAAAACTGCACCCTCCTTCAGACACCAGTCTCAAGTCCCGGCCTCCAGAACTTCTCACTGACCTTCAAGTCAGTCATGGATGCCTGAAACTATGGATAGTACCGAAACCTATATAACACACAACTTTTCCATCTCAGTTAAGCCTGGATAAGCACTACTGCAGTAACTTTTGCAGTTTGAGCAAAACTAACATGAATTTCATTTTCCTTCTTCACAATGTCAGAGATAGAAGATTTGTTCTTACCATAGACCTTAGCAACCTCAGCATACAATTTTTTTCTTTCCTTATTAAGAACTTTCACCTTTTCACTTGGAGGAAGCACTTTACGGTTTCCCTTTGGCATATCCAAATTGCCAGCATCATTATTCTTGCACTTTGAGGCCATTATTATGTAAAATAAGGGTTGTTTGAACACAGGCACTATGATATTCCACAGATAGCAGGTAGCTTCGATAAGCTGGAGAAAGGGATGATTCATGTCCCAGGTGGAATGGTGTGAGATTTCATCACACTACTCAGAGCAGTGCACAACTTAAAACTTATGAATTGTTTATTTCTGAAATTTTTCGTTTAATATTTTTGGACTGTGGTTGACTGCAGATAACTGAAACCATGGAAAGGAAAACCACAGATAAGGGGGGACTTGTTATGTTCAGTATTATTTTCTCTTGGAACTATAGAATAGTTCTATTCTTTAGTTTCGTGTTTGATTCTTCAAATTCCTATGTAGGAAAAAGTACCACTGCTGTCACACAGAGAGCTGTTTATTACTTTGCTCTCTCTTTCATCTGTTTTCCATTTTCATGACATCCTTAGCATATTGCACAGTGAAGAAATAAAATTAATATTGAGACATACTTTTTTCCACATTGGCTTATCAAGTTCTTTGGCTTTCTGTGGTTAGATATTGAAACATCATTAATTTTGTAAATACATGTGGTCATGTCTGTGTTTTATTTTTTAATATATATGTGTATACATATATTTAAATATATTAAAGCAGAAACTCATAGGGTGACTAAGTTGTCAGTTATTTTGGATCTTAGAATCTACATTTAGAATTGAGTTGGACCTTTATGACAAAAGTAAGGGTTATTTTGATTTTCCACAACCAAATACTTTATGGCTACTTGATAGCCAAGCAGTGGTGTTTATAGGCTCAAGACACGCTTGAGAGAAAGGGATTTCTTTTCCTTGAACTAAATTTATCTAAGTTTCTATGGGGTTTGAAAAGATCTCAAGATACGGTTGGTTCTTTCAAGGGATTCAGCTGGAATATAACACATAACTATCAGTTTTATAAAACTTTAGGAAAAAAGTCACTAATAGTGATGTCATAGTCATCATTCTGCAGGGAGTTACTCGGATCCTACTTTGTCCCCAAGCAGAGGGTTAGAATGCCTGCTTTGGGACGACAGCGTTTGGAACTGAGCAGTGCTGAATTTATCATGTTATAAACTGTTAATACTCAGATCTCTCACACTCTGAAAGGCATTCATGCAATGCAGCCTCTAACAAAAATAGCATCTTGCCTTGTACTTGGTGCCTTTGCAACTGTTAATTCTGTGGTTATTCAGCACAATATTTATGAGGCTAAATGGATAAATCATTGATAGTAAACCCATTTTCCACAGGAAACATAATATTAACTTGGACATGGTCACATGCCTAGCTAAGTGGTAAATGTAGAATTTGATACCAAGATTCCTGTATTCTAAACATCATTACTGTTTATTGAGCACCCTCTTTATGCCTAACACTAGTCTGGCATAAAGATGTAATCCTTACGTCTTTCCTGTCAGGTTGGTCTCATTAATTATTTACATATGTTGAAAATGAGACCTAGAAATGATTTACTAAAATTCATATAGTTTGGGAATAACAGAATGAAGAGTCATGCAAAATCTCTTGGTTTCCATACCTGTGCCTTTTTTTTCTTTATTATTGCTTGAAATATGAGGAATAACACTGGTGTTGCAGGTTTGTGAGTAATGAAATGAACGAGAAACAGGTAGTAGTAATCTGTAAACAGTACTCTAGCAGCTGGGTTGTGCCCCCCATCTAAGCCTTCATTTGGTTAAGAGTGTACAGTTTGGTGTTCTGCAGTTGGGCTGCTCCAACTTTTTTATTATGCCAAGTGCTGAATGTTAAAACACATCTCACTGCTGAGCCCTCCTCAGGCCTTTGGCGCCCTTGCTATAAAGGCAGGTGGTCTGCAGAAAGGCTCCCTCTAGGTTTTTGCACACTATACACAACACATTACGGTGCGAGACAACTGTCAGTTCCTTCCTTCCCTTCTCCCACATCCCCTCCAGAAAGCTGGGCCCCAGATGGAAAAACTGGAAATGTGTCAACTGTTCTCTGAAGGGCATTGAGAAAATACTGTCAGGGAGAAAAAGGCAAGCGCAACAGCTCATTAGTCCACTAATCAGACAGGACGACCATCAATTTCACAAAGAAAACGTCCTGAACAGAGCGATGGGAAGAAGGGCTGGCGGAGTGTTGCTGCACATGGTTCTCAGAGAGCTGCACATTTTTGTCAGGGGATTTGTAACTTGAGGGTATTGCTTCCTTGGTTGACTTCCATTATTCATTTTCTCTCTTTCCAAAATGTGGCCACTATAGACAAGCATAAAAATAGTTTTTGAAAATGAGAAGAATAGATGTTTTTCTCATTAAAAAGTGTCCTGTGAATGGGCAAAAATGCACCTTGTTGCTGGTATTGTGAACACTTTTGTGTGTGTTGTGTTTATAGCTGTGCTCTCATGGAAAGGAAACTTTGACATAATATCTCGTATGAACCTTTGTTGCCCATTTCTTGCACTTTAAAATTGAATTCAGCCGTTATTAGAGAAGGAGTACATGGTACTTAAGTGAAAAGCTTAGAGTCACTGAGAAACATAGCTCAGTTTAAAGATGGTTATGGTAGCCCTGGCTGTATTATTAACCAAGTATGTAACAAGTTCCTTTTGATAGGGAAAAATAACTTAAAGATATTAGAATGTTACTTCTCAGTATCAAGTCTGATTCATATTGGCCTGGGCCTAATTCTAACATCATTAATTTTTATCTAATTTCTCTTTCTGGAATTTTGTTGCCATTTAGTGTGAAGTAGCCTCTGCTTAGTTAGAATCAACTCTACTTTTCATCTTTTTGAACAAATGACGTTTACATGCCTGATGTCAGAAATATTGACTCTACCTCTTTTTTCCTACTTGGTATAGTTGGTATATATAAAAATTTAGTACTTCATCATTAGTAATAATTTGTATACAGCTGATTATGATTCTATTTCCATGTCATGTGGTTGAGGCCTACCAGTCTAGATGGTTCCCACATTAACTTTTCCCCCCTACTAATTTGATTCATTTATATAGAGAAGTCAAAAAGGAATGCATCTGAAGTAAGCTAAATTTGTAACCTGGTTTCTTCTTTTCTCAGCCACTATCTATCTGGACTGTTAACTTTCAGTTGATGTTACCCCTTGTTCTTGTTCCCTGGTTTTAGTTTCTAGGGTTGATTTCACAAGGTACCACAAACTGGGTGGCTTAAGACAATAAAAGTTTATTCTCTCACAGTTTAGGAAGCCAGAAGTCCAAAATCAAGGTATGATCCAGGTTGATTCCTTCTTGGGGCTTCAGAGGAATATCTATTCCATGCCTCCTAGCTTCTGGTGGTTGTTGACAGACCTTAGCATTCGTCGGTTTGTAGATGCATCACTCGAGTCTCTGCCTCTATCATATGGCATTCTCTCTGTGTGACTGTCTTCACATCACTTTCCCTCTGTGTATGTGTTTCTCCTCTTCTTTAAGGACACCATTCAGATTGGATTTGGAGCCCACCCAGACAATCCAAGATGATCTTGTCCCAGGATCCTTAACTTAATTATATCTTCAAAGACCCTTTTTCCAAATAAAGTAACATGTGCAGTTCCAGATGTTAGGACATAGACCGTCTTTTGGAGGGGGGACGACTAGTCAACCCATTATACTAAGCTTCTTCTTAACTTCTCAATCTTCTAGGAAAATATGTTGGTATTTCAAATTATTGTTGCTATTTGTATTATCTTATAGAAAATTCTGACCTCTGTTTCTTTTATTCTCTGCAGTTGGTCCTGAGAAAAGGGTGCCAGCAATGCCTGGGTCGCCTGTGGAAGTGAAGATACAGTCCAGATCCTCACCTCCCACTATGCCACCCCTCCCACCAATAAATCCTGGAGGACCGAGGCCGGTGTCCTTTACCCCTACAGCATGTGAGACCTTTTAATTATTTGGGTTTGTAGTTCAGAATGACATTTGGATCTAAGTGACTGATTTCCATTAAGCCTTCCATATATATATGATTCGGGCATTTTCAAAATGCTATTAAAAATATAAATAGATAGATAGACACAAATTGTTGTTTCTTTTATTGTTTATTCCCTGTGAGAATAGTGCTTAGGTATTTGGATACTTAGTGGTTTAAATATTTTGTTTTCATACTCTTCAGCTGGTAAATAACTCTTTTTATTTCTTTGACTCTAACAATAATGAATTTAAATTATTATATTGATTTATATGATTCAAAGTATTATAAGTTTCATAAAATTATAGAACTAGTTCTAAAAATGTTCCAGGTCTGTCATGGTAAGTAATGTCCTTACAAAAGAGAATATTGTCACATTAGTTTGCTAGAGCTGCCATAAACTAAATACCACAGACTCTGTGGCTTAAACAATATATTTTTATTAATTTTCTCACAATTCTGGAAGCTAGAATTCAAAGATCAAGATGTTGGCAGGTTTGGTTTGCCCTGAAGCCTTTCTCTTTGGCCTTAACCTTCTTGCTGTGTCCTCACATGGCCTTTCCTGTTTGTGTGCGTGTATCTCTAGTGTCTCTTCCCCTACTTATAAGGATATCCGTCATATTGGATCAGGGACCACCCATATGACTTCACTTAACTATAATTACCTCTTTATACCTCTGTCTCCAAATACAATCACATTCTGAGGCACAAGGTTAGGACTTCAACGTATGAATTGGGAGTTAGGGGATAGGAGGACATATTTCAGTCCATAACAATTATATTAGCCAATAAATGTGTAATAAGTTGTTCAACCTCACTAGCCATCAAGGAAATGCAAACTAAAACCCAATGTGATACACCCACCAGAATGTTCAAAATGAGAAAGAATTATCAAGTTTTGGTAAGTGTGTATGAAGCAACTTGAGCACTCCTACGTTGCTGGTTAGAGTGTAATTTTGAACAACCACTTTTGGAAATTGTTTGGCAAAATATACTGAGGCTGAATTTCCACATATCCTATGACTCAGCAATTTCAGTCATATGTATATATTATGCTTCAAAAAAACCCCAAACTTCAGTTTAAAATCTAGACTTATACATCCATGTCTTGATTTAATTTGAGTTCTGCCTTCCCGTGCACATGCTGCCACCCCCAGTTCACACTGACTCTCTTACAGATATTTTGCCTCATAAACTAGAACACACTTGCTATTTATTTGTGGAATGCCCAAAAAGTGTCAGAGCACTGTGCTAGATGCCATATGTGTGGTTTTATTTAAATGCCGTTACACAAACTTGCATACTATCTGTGCTCAAAAATTTGTGTTTTATGTGTTTATCACTTTAAAAAGCAAGAGAAGAGAATGTAAGATATCCAGCTTTAATAGGAAGTTTCATTATTTTTTTCCCAAAACATTTGAAATTGAGTGACTGGCAACTGCAGCCTCAGTTTGAACCAGAATGAATGAAGTAAAGTTTGACTTCCTTTGTCTTAAATTCTAATTTCTATCTCAAAGTTAAACAGCCTTAGGATACAGGTACTATCTTGAAATGAAATAGATTTAAACCGCAGCTATTATTCAGATTTTAGGACAGACAATAGTTATAGGTGTGTATAAATTCGGTCCTTTTTACCTCCATATTTGGCAACTTGGAGGTGGATATGTTTTCTTTCAGAAAATGTGATCATACAGTTTTATGAAAGAGGCTATGAAAAAGCCTTCTGCACGTCAGGGTGGCTGAAAGCACAGTAACATATTATTTTTATGGGTTGCTTCAAAAGAGGGCAATTTTCCAATGGCATTTGACTTTTCTGTGAAAACAAAGAAATGGCAGATCATTGTAATTAATTTTCTGGATTGCTGAGGTTAAGTGTTGAGCTTTCCTTTCCAGTAGCTTTAGTAATCTCCTTTAATGGAAGACACAGAAGAGAACTTACCCTCTTTTTCTCAGCCTATTAGTATTTTTTGCAGTGAATCATTAAGCAGCATTTTTCTGAACACTTACCTTCTGCTAGCAAATGAACAAAGCAAAAGTATATACAGTGTACACAGTTTACAAAACCTAATTACAGTATACACAGATGTGTAGTGCACAGTCTATTAAGGCAGTTCAAATATAGAAAGAAGTAAGTATAAGTTGGGAAGTAAAATAGTGGAAGCATGTATATAAACAGCACAGAGAAGATTTAGTAAATCTACTAGGGTCTATCTTAACGTGGAGCAGCAGCATGTGACAAAGAATGCTTTTTTTTGTTTGTTTTTGAGACAGAGTCTTGCTCTGTTGCCTGGGCTAGAGTGCAGTGACGTCATCACAGCTCACATCAACCTAAAACTCCTAGGCTCAAGCGATACTCCTGCCTCAGCCTCCCAAGTAGCTGGGACTATAGGCATGTGCCACCACACCCAGCTAATTTTTTGTATTTTTTTTTTTTTTTTAGTAGAGACATTGTCTCACTCTTGCTTAGGCTGGTCTCAAACTTTTGAGCTGAAGTGATCCTCCTGCCTCCGTCTCCCAGAGTGCTATTAATAGAAAGAATGTTTCTTAACACAGGTGACAGCTCTATAGGATGAAGAAGAGTTTGCCAAGTCAAATTTGAATAAGGATCAATCTAAGAAGAACAGAGATGGTTAACTGACTATGACTGGCTTAGAGGAAATAGAAGGGAAGTGGAAGATTTTTCATGATTAATAAGTTTTGGTTAGACAAAATATAATAAATAAATGTCAGTTTCCTAAGCTAGGTAAAGATTAAATTATTGGGTTCTTTAAATATGACTCAAGTCTTGACTTAAATTATTTCTTATATTTTTGGATATCGTTTCATCTTAGGTTTTCAAGCATGGATGTAATTACACGAAAGCGGATTGACACTTACGTACTAGGTGGTTTTATCTCACTGTTCAGTGACAAAGGAAGTTTTTACATCATGCCACCAAAAATGTCGGTTTAGGATTGTTTTCCAAATTAAAACTACCAAGAAGTGACTATAATTACATTTTTATAATTTGATCAAAAATATAAAATGGGGCAGGTGTGGTGGCTCACACCTGTAATCCCAGCACTTTAGGAGGCTAAGGCAGGAGGATCACTTGAGGATGAGAGTTTGAGACCAGCCTGGGAAGCATAATGAGACCCCGTCTCTTAAAAAAAAAAAAAAATGGGAATGTCCTCTATGGGGTCCTAAAGATACTTTACTTAAATGACCAAGAATTTGGCAGTATTAATCTAGCACTCTCAAGGCAGAGAGAAAGTGACTCTAATGGACATTAGTATTCTGAATGGTCAAAGAGATGTACACTTTTTTGTCGGAATAAGTCATTAAATCTGTAGCCTAGAAAAATATCCCCCACATTATCATAACTCTGGTTGTCTTGCTCACATACTACCTTCTAATTGACTGCTTAGTGTCTTTAGGACCCTGAGATTGGGAAGGTGATGTGATGTAAAAGATGGGTGTGAGTGTCCAGTCACTGGAAAGATTTGTTGTCCCACACTTGTCGCAAGCACTACCTGTTGCAAGAAGTCTTTAAAACTACCCATCCTTGCCCATGCACCCTATAGAAGTAGATGTCCCTTCTCTGTGCTCTTGTGGCACTCTGCACTTCTTTTTTATCACTTCTCTGTTACTCTGTTATCATTTCTACCTGATAGTCCATCTCATTAAACAGCAATTTCTTCAAGGACAGAAACAGTTTTGCATGCTCTTTGAACATGTGCTTCACAAAATTGAATAAATGAAGAAGTGCAAACAATAAGAAATTAATGAAAGTCCTTATATTTTGCACTAAACCTGAGTCTTTCATTTTGGCTTTCTTTTAGTAAGCAATGGAATCAACCATTCTCCTCCTACCCTGAATGGTGCCCCATCACCACCGCAAAGATTCAGCAATGGTCCTGCCTCTTCCACATCATCTGCACTAACAAACCAGCAGTTGCCAGCCACTTGTGGTGCTCGGCAGCTCAGCAAGTTGAAACGCTTTCTCACTACTCTGCAACAGTTTGGCAATGACATCTCACCTGAGATTGGGGAGAAGGTGCGGACTCTTGTTCTGGCGTTGGTGGTAAGTACAGCATCACTGTTGACAGCTTCCTGAGTGTGTGGCTCAGATCTAAAGCTAGCAGAGAAGTTGTGACTATTTCTGCTTATTCTCAAACCTGTAGTTATATGTGGCAAGTTCTACAGACTAGATTAGTTATTGTATAATTTGCATAAAACTTGAATTTTAGATTTCCCGACAACAGTTTTTATCGAAGACACAGAATCTGTAATGTTTACCTTTTGTTTAAGGTATTGATTTAATTCCAATAAGCAGCTTTGGATTCACCTTAAAACTGGTTTCAACAGGCCCGCTGGGGTCCAGCTGAGTTATTGCAAGGTTCTGTAATTTAATATATTCAAGTGCCTGGTGCATTGTTTTTTTACCAAAGAGAATAGAGAAGTAGCAAGTTTAATTTTCAGAATAATAATTTATAAAATTACAAATTTCATCATCTAAATAAGTAGTATCAAAGGAATTACATTGTTTAGCTCCTCATGCATATAGAGTTTCTTTAGAATTTGCTAGGTACACATTTTTCTTTTTGTACTGAGCATAGTGAACCTGTGGTATAAAGGAATGATTTTTCTGACATTGACAAGTGGGTGGTGTTTAACTGTCAGTGTTCATAAGGGAAATACTGCCAGTTCCCAATATTTCTAAATCAAGTTCTTTAAGGTTTACCACCAATAAAAGTATCCTGTGCTCCCTCCTGCATGTTAGTCCATCTTTATGTGATGAGAAGATGAATCACAATACCAGTCCTTGCAGTTCTCAAAGTATAATCCAGGGACCCCAGGGATTCCTCAAGATCCTTTGCAGGTGTCTAGAAGGTCAAAACTTTTCATAATAATACTAAGATATTATTTGTGTTTTTACTTTTATTCTGAGTATACAGTAGAATTTTCTAGAGGCTGCATGGCATAGGATATTGCAACAGATTAAATGCAGAAGCAGATAGCAGAATCCAGCTATATCCTGTTATGCTAGATATTAAAGAGATTTGCAAAATTGTAAAACACGGTCATTCTTCTTACTATATTTCTTTTAGAAAATATAGTTGATCCTTTTTTAATCACACTTCAGTTTGAGCCAATACAGTTATGTTTTATTTTTTAACTGTTATTTATGGTAATATGTGATGGGTTAGTTTGAAATGGATTAATATAAATACTTTTTTAATTCTCAGTTTTAATTTCTGATATAAATATCAATAGATGTAACCCATATAAATAAGATGGGTTCTAAGACCAAAAAATTTAAGAAATACTGCCTTAAAAGGTTTCTTACTCTAATATGCAAGAAACAACTTTTCATACAATGCAAAATGCAATAAGTGACTTTTTTATTATTTGTGCGATTCAGTCCCTGTTATTCATTATCATTACTATATAGTGTTTTATTGTAGAATATACCACAATTTATACCTTTTGGCTGTTGGTGGACATTTGAGTCATTTGCAATTTGGGGCAGTGTCAGGGTCCCCAGCATTACCCTCATATTTGGAGATTTGCTAGAAGGCTTCTTAGAAATTGGCATACAGTTGTGTTCACAGGTGTATGATTTATTACAAAGGCATAGTAAGGATATACAGCCAGATCATAAATGAAAAAGAGACAGGTAGGTTCTGGAGGAAATGTAGTAATGAGGCACCTTTTCCCCTCCCATCAGTGGCCTAGTGGAAAACCTGAACTCCAACCCCCAACCAGCAGTCATCAACCTCTCCTCCTGTCTCCCTCCCACCTCATCAACACAGGTTGAGTGCAGAACTGGGATTAGACCCCACCTGACAATAGATGAGGAATTCTCCTATTCCATGATGATTAATTTTTAGTGTCAACCTGCTGGGATTAAGGAATACCTAGAGAACTGGTAAAGCATTACTTCTGGGTGTGTCTGTGAGAGTGTTTCCAGAGGAAATTGGTTGTGAGTCCATGGACCAAGTGGGGAAAGTCCACCCTTATAACGTGGACTGGCACCATCTAGTTGTCTGGGAGCTTGGATAGAACAAAAAAGGGAGAGAAAAGGTGATTTTCTCTTTCTTCTAAAGCTAATAGATGTTCTTGCCTTACCCTTCGACATCAGAACTCCAGGTTCTCCAGCCTTTTTACACTAGGAATTAAACCAGCGGCCCCTGGGTTCTCAGTCCTTCAGCCTCAGACTGAGAATTACACCATCAGCTTTCTTGGTTCTGAGGCTTTTGAACTTGGACTCAGCCATGCGTTGGCATCCCAGGGCCTCCAGCTTGCAGGTGGCCCATCATGGGACTTCTCAGCCTTCATAATTGTATGATCCAATTCTCCTAATAACTGCCCTCTCATAGCTAGCTAGCTAGCTAGATAGATCCTATTGGTCTGTCTCTCTAGAGAATCCTGACTAATGTACCTCCAGTGGTGCAATGTCAGAAGAAATCTCTTAAAACAAATTCTAGAGTCTCCTAAAATAAGTTCTAGAGTCTTATAACAGAGAACCCAAGATGTCCTGGATACAATAGAAACTCACTTGCCGTAAAATTAACCAGGAATATTCTCAACTAGAATGAGAAAAGAAAACCAACAGACACCAACTAGACGGATAGAGATGTTGGACTTTTCTAACAGATTTTAAAGCAGTCATCATAAAAATGCTTCAGTGAGCAACTACAAACACATGATAAAATACAAAGGCTCAGAAAAGGAATAGAAGATATGAAAAAGAACCAATTGGAAATATTACAGATGAAATATACAATAATGAGATTAAAATCTCAATGATGAACTCAACAATAGAATGAAGAGGGCAGAGGAAGGAACCAGTGACCTTCAAACTGAAACAATAAAAAAAAAAATTACCCAAACTGAACATCAGAAAGAAAATAGACTGAAAAAAGAACCTCAGGGACTTGAGTAACTATAATAAAAGATCTGAGTCACTAGAGGAGAGGAGAAAGAGTGTGGAGCTGAAGTATTTTGAGAAATAATGGCTGAAGTTTTCCCAAATTTGACAAAAGTCCTAATCCTACAGATTCAGAAAAGCTAAGCAAACTTCAAAAAGGAAAACACCACCCCAACAAAATTCACACCAAGGGTATATTCAAACTTCTGAAAACTAAGGCAAATCTTGAAAGCAGCAGGAAAAATCTTACCTATAAGGACAAAATTCCAGTTATAGTAGATTTCTCATTAGTAACCATGGAAGCCAGAAGAAGTGACAGAGTTTTCAATTGCTGAATAAAAAGAACTATCAGCTGGTGCAGTGGTATGTACCTTTAATCCCAGCTAGTTGGTGGCTGAAGCAAGATGATTGCTTGAGCCCAGAAGTTCAAGGCCAACCTGGGCAACATAGTGAGACTCCATCTCAAAAATAAATCAATCAATTAAATTTTAAAAAGAAAGAAAAAGAATTGTCAACCTCGAATCCTTTATCAATTGAAAATATCTTCTGGAATGAAGGGTAGGGTGATCGAGATAGTCTCAGATAAACTAAAACTAAGAGAATTTGTCTCCAGGAGACCTACCCTAAGAGAAAGGCTAAGAGAAATTCTTGAAGCTAATAGCAAATGATAAAAGAAGGTATCTTGGAACGTCAGAATAGGTGAGTGAGAAATAGAAAGAATAAAAATACAGGTAAATAAATAGACTTCCCATCTCCTCTTCAGTTTTCTAAATTATATGTGGTGGTTGAAGCAAAAATTACAACATTGCCTGATAATATTTGTCAGTGTGTGTAGAGGAAAGAATTAAGACAATTTATGATAAACTGGGCAGGATAAATGTTGATATGGTTTCTAGATTTCTGTATCTTGGTAGTATTGATTAGATGAATATATGCGTGATAAAATGGCAGAGAACAATACATACATTGTACTGATGTTGGTTTCCTAGTTTTGAGATTGCACTATAGTTATATAAGATGTAACCATTGGGGGAAACTGAGTATAAGATACATTGGAACTTCTCTGTACTGTTTTTGCAACTTTCATTAACTATATAATTATCTCAAAATTTTAAAAGATAAAAAAATATTTTAAGCTGGGCACAGTGGCACATGTTTGTAGTCTCAGCTACTCAGGAGGTGGAGGCAGGAGGATTGCTTGAATCCAGGAGTTTGAGGCTTAGTGGCTATGATCTGTGAATATCCCCTGCACTCCAGCCTGGGCAATGTAGCGAGACATTGTCTCTAAAAATGAAAATAATAATAGTAACAAAATTTTAGTCTTGTATCCTATCTCTACCCCTTATCTTCTGATACTAGTATAGATACTGCCCTTGAGCTCCAGACCAGACCCCCAACACCTTGCCTTTCAACATTCTTCTCTATTTACCAGAAGCATCTGTCACAAGGCTGCACTTTAATTTCATCAGGGGTGACACTTCCGTAAAGTCGTCCTTGTTCCCTAAGTCTGATTCAAATATGTCTTCCCTGTGAGTCAGTAGTGTCCTGTACACATTCACCTCAATCACACTGTAATGAACAGCTTGGTTGCCTCTTTTCCCACTAGACTATGAGTTCTTTCAGGAAAATAACAAACAACTGTGCTCTTTATGATAAAATAATTGAATGAGGAGGAAGCAGTAGGTGTTTATCCCTCTCAGATACAGGGCTGCCTTGTATCTACAGTCTATATAGCCCTGGGTCCATTTCTCTGGCCCAACTCCCTATTTCCCTGTGCCACACAATTCATTCTTTCCCTTTGTCCATCCGCAAGAAAACTTAAAAGCATTCATACAGTCTTTCCAAACATTTAACCTACTTCTGTTTGCTTTTCAGCCCCTGATTGCATTCATTACAGTAGAGGTAAAATGGTATCAAACTCTTACACCTATTTTCTATTCCTGATTGCTAGTATTAGAGATTTCTTTGGTTGCATTGTACAAATGTCATATACTTAAACCAGGTACTCAATTAAAGTATTTGGTATGAATGAGGGAATGTGTTCAAACATTTTCATTTAACATGGTTAAATTGGATTTATCATTTTTCCCTAAAGGAAAATATCTTAATGTTTACTGAATAATAAATATGATATATTTGGAAAATCCATCATAATTTCATACCCAGAAATAACTGCTGTTGTGATTGTCCTTCCAGATATGTAAAATGCTATAATTTATGTGTGTGTGTGTATGTGTGATTTTCATAAGTGGATTCTTGGAAAATATACTGCTCTGTTTCTGTTTTTTCACTTAGCAGTATATTGTAGACACCTTTCCTTATTATGTGCATACAGATCTACTCTACCCTCCCCATGCATTCTGACACATGACTTTGTTGTGATTTTTAATGCAATTTTCTGTTAGTGGACCTATATATTTTCCCCCTTTTTTGTCCTTTTCGTTTCATTTCTTTTTTTGTTAAGAAGCAGTATTGTATTGTGAATAATTTGTATATCACGTGTTAGGCCTTTGAACACTTGATGATTTCCTAAAAATAAATTCCTACAAGTGATAATTGCTCTTTTCAGGGGAGTAGGAATTCAAATTAATGCTCACATTTTGTTTTGTTTTTTGTTTGTTTTAATTTGTTACTATATTGTGTTTTAGGGAATTAAATAAAAATATTTTGTGAACTTTGAAGAAAATATATATATTTGTTCATTTCCCTTAGCAGAGGAACTGAGATTCGTTCCTACTCTAAGGCCCGGACTTTTAAGTGAGAAAAATACATGGGACATGCTGATAACTTTCCTGACAATAATAAAAGCTTACCATTGGGAGTTTGCCTATTTGGAGTCGTTCTGATATGCACACAGGCCACTGGAAGATAGAAAGCACCTATTGTTCTTTTAAGTTTCCATTTAGAAGATTTTTGGAAGGTTACACCAAGAGGTGCGCAGAACTTGTGAAAGAAGTGAACTTTTGAAAAAGTGTCACACTGGGTTATTGAGTCCAGAAAATGTCTGTAAGTTGACATCCTGGCCAAGTCAGGAATCTCTTCAATAGGAAACAGAAGCCTGATTCCCTGTCTCTTTAGTGACTCACATGGGACCTCTCAATATCAGGGATCTGAGTGTGTCACTTCATGAGTAGTGAGGAAGGCAGTGGATAAAAGAAAGAATCTAGATTTGGGGTGGTGGAGAAGAGAATCAAGGAAGCTAAATTTCTATTATAAAGGAAATAGAATTTAATTAATTTTTGAGAGGGGTCTGAGTTCGTAATAGTGCTCTTGGAATTATCCTTTTCCTTATGATTTAAAAGAGTTCGGCATTGTAAGCCAGTGGCCAGTTTTGGAAGTTGAATAAAGTTATTTATCTTTTCAGAACTCAACAGTGACAATTGAAGAATTCCATTGTAAGCTCCAAGAGGCCACAAACTTTCCTCTTCGTCCTTTTGTGATTCCATTTCTCAAGGTAATTTCTATCAGATAACTACCAAATGTGATTTATCTTCACCATTCCTCAAGATCTACTGATTTCTGTTCTGTGATCTAAATCAGGGTGGCATGCCATGTTTTTTGTATCTTTCTTATATTGTGGGCTGGAAGAGAGGTGTGGGTATATTCTGCAGATAAGCCTCATGCTTGATGAGATGAGAACTGCAAAAGCCTTGAGGTGTGGTCTGTGTGCAGGAGGGAGTAGGTGGTGATTGGGCTAGGAGGATGGGGTTGGGGTGGAGGGTAGGCTCTTGGCAGAAGAAATAACAGAGCACTAAATCTTTTGGGTATGTCCAGAGCAGAGCATGAAAAAGTGTATGTTTTCTTAGAGGACTTACTCTAAAGTCGGGAGAAGATGTAGGAAAACAATGTTTGTATCTTCCCAAGCCTCAGTCTAGTTTCTAATAATGTCCTTTGGTGTAATTTATGCTCTCCAGAACATAACTCTTGGGGACACTGTCCTAAATTATCATGCTCATGTGATAAGTGAGGCAGTGTTATATGAAATGTGCCCCTTTTAAAAAGCTTTTCTTGAGACAGAGTCTTGCTCTGTTGCCCTGGCTAGTGTGCAGTGTGGCATCATCATAGCTCACTGCAACCTCCAACTCCTGAGCTTAAGTGATCCTCCTGTCTGAGCCTCCCAAGTAGCTGGGACTACAGATGCATGCTACCATGCCCAGCTATTTTTCTATTTTTAGTAGAGATGGGGGTCTCACTCTTGATCAGGCTGATCTCATACTCCTGAGCTCAAGCAATCCTCCCACCTTGGCCTTCCAGAGTGCTAGGATTGCAGGTATAAGCCACCCTCTCTGGCCAAAAAGCTTTTTACTTTAAAATAATTTCATGCTCACAATAAGCCACAAAATAGTAAAATAAAATTCCTGTATACCTGAACTCACATTCTCCAAATGTTAATATTTTACCATAGCATATCATTCTATTTTTTTCCTCAGAAATATTTGAGAACACACTAGATGTATAACATGTTAATACAATTATCAAATGAGGCACTTAACATTCATACAACACTATTATCTTATCTGTAGACCTTATTCATATTTCACCAAGTGTCCCACCTAATGTCTCTTTACAGCAAAAGAAAAACTTTGGGGGTGAGGGTGGTCCTGGATTTAATTCAAGATCACCTGTTGCATTTAGTTGTCATGTCTCTTTAGTCTAATCTGAAACAGTTTCTCGTCTTTTCATGATCCTGACATTTTTGAAGAGCATAGGACAGTTACTTTATAAAATGTACATTGATTTTGTTTTTTTCTAATGCTTTGTCGTGATTAGAATCAGGTAATGCATTTTAAGCAGGGATAGCAGGTAAGTGCTATCACTGCATGCTATCAGGAGGAAAAGGTTTTAATTAGTCCCATCATTGAAACTATTTGATCACTTGGTAAAGGCAGTATGTGCCCACTTTCCCACTGTAAAGTTACTTTTTCTCCTGTAAAACAATAATTTTCAAAAATAGGTAACGTTATGACTCATACAGACAAAAAAATGAACACTGTCAAAGCTTTTATTTATCTCACAGTTAATGAGGGAATCAATAGGATGTTACTACCAGGTCAAAGGAGAATCTAAAGAACAGACACATTATATATCAGAATTGCTGATATGACTGTGAACATAAGTGAAACTAGCATTTTCTATACCGCGCAAAGGAAGTCAGTTGAACCTCTACTGGGCATAATTTATGTGTCCATAGACAGGCGTTATTTTACATTGCTATCAATTATCTATAAGTTACAGAGTTATAAAATAACTCATCCCACATCATTAGCAGATGGGACAGTTTTTTTAAAAAAATAATAAATAAAATAGCTCAATGGCATTGAGTCAGATAATAGTGTGTTGGAGACCATGTTGGGCAAACTATGACCCAAATCCAACCCACCATATGGTTTTTTTTGTTTTTGTTTTTTTTTTTGTTTTTGAGACAGAGTCTCACTCTGTTGCCAGGGCTAGAGAGCCATGGCATCAACCTAGCTCACAGTAACCTCAAACTCCTGGGCTCAAGCGATCCTTCTGCCTCAGCCTCCCAAGTAGCTGGGACTACAGGCAT